>PVLA01002704.1:0-252869 GCA_004027455.1 Hydrochoerus hydrochaeris
AAAGAACTGAAAAGTTCATATCACAGTGATATATGTGCACCCATGTTCATAGCTGCACAATTTGTGATAGCTAAATCCTGGAAACAACCAAGATGCCCATCAACTGCAGAGTGGATGAAAAAGATGTGGCATTTTTATACAATGGAATATTACTCAGCTATAAAAAAGGATGATCTTGAGGCCTTCATAGGCAAATGGAATCAACTTGAGACTATCTTCATTAGTGAAATAAATAAGAATCATATTTATAAATATCATATTGTGTCTCAAGTGCAAAAAGTAAATAAGAACTACAAGTGTAATACAACCAAAATGTGTAATTGCTATTGTAAAAAAAGAGAGGAAAAGAAAGTGCTCTAAGGGATATAACTGCATGTATGTTTGAGTGTGTAAAATAGATGATCATATTGCTGAATCTTTGTTGGATCTTTGAGCAAAACTGATTATAGTCTGACTGCTGGAATGTTTACTATGTACCCTTTAACTTTGTAACTTGAACAACTACATCCAGGAAGACAGTATGTAATTTATAAACTATTGATTTCTTAGTGGGGGCTTTTTCTCATTTTCCTTTTTTTCTTTCCTTCTTTTTCTTTCTTTCTTTTAGAATTCTGTATTGTTGCTGCCCTTTTTTCTGTTTTGCTTTTTTTCTTCTCTTTAAATAAAATTTTTAAAATGTATAATTGCTATTGTAAAAAAGGGGAAATAGGAAGCACTATAAAAGATATAGAAGCATGTATGTTTAGGTATGTGGAATTGATAACCATATTTCTAGGTTCTTGTTGGATTGTTGAACAGATCTGTTTGCACTCTCACTGCTTCAGTGTCCACTTTGTGTGCTTTAATTTTGTAACTTGAAAAACTATTTCTAAAAGAACAATATGTAATTTATCAACTAGTGGTTTCTTACTGTTTATCTTCTTTTCTTGAAATTCTGTAATATTTCTATCCTTTTTCTGGTTTTTTCACTTTAAATAAAAAAAAAGAAATGATGACAGTGATATGATGGTAATGATGATGGTGGTGGTCATGACAATGATGACGACAGTGGTAATACAATAATTCCTGAACTTAAATTTTATACTACACACAAGCTTTTCTAACATGGTAATTTGAAATTCACTCAAACATTGTGAAGATGGGGTACTTTCTGCATAGCCACATGAAAAACTCTGTGTACTTAATTCTGTTACATGAGTCAGAAGCAATTTTACTAGCAGAAAATATGCCTGTATTATATGCATGGAGATTTTTGCATCTCAAAAAATAAAAATATTTAAAACACTTTTAATATCATGTATTAAATTTCCCATTAGTAATTATTACATATTCATTTTTTGCTCAGTTTAAAGAAAATTTATAGAAAAAATGTTAAAGTTGAGAAAGTTCTATCCTGACACCTTGATATTTTTGACAAGTTAAGAAAAGACCACTACCATGAGATTTTAGTATTCCCTGAGGGCATGGTCTGAAACCACATGGCAGCATAGTATAGCAAGTCAGTGATGTAGGCTGAGTTCTATGAGATGTGGCATTTTGGCAAAGCCATCATGGCATTGATTTGATCCATAATACTGCAGGATGAGAAATGCACCAGAGACTGGATTTTAGAGGACAGATTATATACATACATTCATAGGAGTCAGGTGCTACTTTATTAACTTGGGAAATACAACTGCCAGGACACTGCCCATTTTTTTGTGACTTCTCTACTCACTGTCCATTCTCTGTACTTCTCTCTTAGTCCATTTCATGCTACTGTAACAGAACACATGAGACTAGGTACTCTATAAGGAAAGAGATTTATTTGGCTCAAGTGTTGGAAGCTATCAATCCAAGATTTGGCAGACCCATCAAACTGTTCCCTGGTAAAGGCCTTCCAGCCATGTAGCATCACATGGTGACAGCATGTGTGTCAGAGATCATGGATCAAGAGAGGAAACAACAGCACAAGCCAAGGAAGTCAAATCCACTTTGCTACAATCTGATTTGGCAGTAACCAATTCAGTCCCACAAGAAAGACACTAATTCCCTCTTAAAGACCTATTCATCTCTCAAAGGCCCAATACTATTACATTGGAGACCAAGACTCAGCACATGACCCCATAGGTGGAAAAACTTACTCAAATTATAGTGCCTTTGGAAAAAACTCCTTTCTTAAACTCATCAAATTACCCAGTTTAACTGTATCATTGTTTTCCCAGTAGGATCTGACAGTGATTTGAAACCTGTCTTGCAGAGATATGATGTCATCAAAAGGTCTGGAGTTCGATCTAGTGTTGGAACGGTGAACAACCCTGAGGCAGCAGTTAGCGCAGTGCCCAGAGGATGTCACGTTTCTCACAAAGCATTTAAAATACTCCACCACACCAGTCTGAATTTGCTGTGGTGCTCTGTAGCACAATAACACATGGTTTGGGAACTATGGGTATAGCATCATTCTCATTCTCTTGTCATTCTGCTTTTCTATATTTTAAGTAAGAAAAAGAAAAAAGGGAGGACAGAAGACAAGATGGGCAATCAGCGAGCAACAAAATACAAAGCCTCCTGGGAGAAACAACTCATACACCAGAATAAAACACCCTGGAGAAACCCAGACAGAGGGAGATGGATCCTCTTGACACAGGAAGAAATTAAAACATAAAAAAGCTCATCAAATACTTCATTCGGGAGTACAACTGAAACAGCTGAAAATTAAGGGACACAGCATTTTCACAGTAACCTGCCAAGTGTGCACCAGCTTGAATCCACGCCGTCAGGCAGAACCACCCAAACTCATTCCCACCGGCACTTACAGGATGCACAGCAGCACTGAAGTTAGGGGTTGGTGAGCCCAACGGAGAGTGGAGAGCAGAGCCAGTGGAGGAACCTTCATTGATCCACAGTCAGTGCTGGGAGTGAGACAACTCCCCACACACATGGGAAGGGTGTGACCAAATGGACAACATGTTGGAATCGGGCAGGAGGAGCCTGAACTGGGAGTGACAGTGACTTCAGTTGGTTGCTCCCTCCCCAGAGCAGATTCCTGGGATTTGCTTGGACTGGGCCACACCCCTGCCTGGGACCAATGAGCTGTCACAAATCGATTCCCTGCGCCTACCAAGCACTGACTGGATGAAAGGCCCCTGAAGTTTGATTGGCCCAGTGGGGAGGGACAGGCAGGAGAGGGCAGAGGTCCCTCACCAGCGTGCTTCGGAGGAACCGTGGCCAACAGGGAAGGGGGCTGGGACCTACATTGTAACCTGTGTGGAGGAAGCCAAAGCCATGACAGGAGAAAGAGGCAGGAGGAGGCCCCCAGCCCAGAACCCTGAGAACACTGAACCAGGAGAAGGAAAAACAAGGGAGACTGAGGGCGGCAAACACACAACATCAGGCATGGCTTCAATGGACATTAAGAGATATCTTCGGGACCTTGTAGATGAGCTCAAAACTGAAATATTAAATCAGGTAAAGCAAGATATGAGTAGAGTATTAAAAGAAATGCTCTCAGGAAGCATCTCTCAGGATGATACAGATGGAAGAAGGGAGGAACACAAAAAAAGGAGAGAAACATTCGATAAAGAATATAAAGAAAATATAGAATACATGAAGCAGATTCAAAGAGACTATCAGTAAATTAAAAACTCCATTGTAAGCTGGCAAAACTCCTTAAAAGAAACTAAGGATAGACTATCAAAACTTGAAGACAAGTTAGCAGTGTGTGATGATGAAACAAAAGATCTCTTATAACAAGGAAACAGGCAGTAACAATACAAAGGCTAGAAGATGACAAGAGAATCTACAATTTAAGAATAAGAAATGTGAATGAAGAAGCAGGAATACATACAGGTGAATTACAAAGACTATTCATGGAAATAATTAAGGAAAACTTCCCAAGCAAGGGAAAAGAAAATGACATTCAGTTAGTGTGAGGCATACAGAACCCCAGCCACCTACAACCAAAACAGATCTACACCCAGACATATAATAATCAAGATGCCAGAAATTCAATATAAAAAAAGAATATTTAAAAGCCATCAGAGAAAAGAAGCAGATTACCTATAAAGGTAAGCCCATCAGAATCACAGCTGACTTCTCAAGACAGACCATCAGATCAAGAGGAGCTTGGAGTGAAGTATTCAAAGCCCTGAAAGAGAATAACCGCCAGCCCAGATTGATGTACCCTGCAAAACTGTCACTAGAAGTTGACGGAGAAGCAAGATGCTTCCATGACAAAGAGGAACTGGGCGAGTTTGTGACCACCAATCCAACCCTGCAGAGAATACTGAAGGACTTTCTAGAGAGAGAGAAAAAAAAAATACCAGGATTTTAGGAACAGTGGCAGAAAGGCCTCAAAGAATGGGGCAGGCAGTAGAATGAAGGCGAAAAGTAGACAAACAAAGGCAGGAAAATAGCATGGCAGAAATGAGGCAGAGAAGGATAACTAGAAACTCTAACATAGATAGGCTTGATACACTATATTGTTAATAGTGCACCAGGATTTAAAACCCACATTACTTAAACCACTCTGCTTAGATGTATTATATTCTGTTCCAGTCATTCTACCTGTACTAGATTTGAGGGCACAGACAGTAGTCCTGAAAATAACAGGATATAGTATGGTAATCATCCTTAATTTCCTATTAACTTAATCTAAAGCTCTGTAAAACCTACACTGTTTTACCATGATTGAACGTAATCGAATAGGGTTTGTTGGATCGTGGTTTTGTATTGATAGATTTTATTCAAAGCTGATATGATTGATAGTATCAAGTCTGAGAGTATAGGCAACTGCACTTAAGATGACAAGATCCACTAGAATATCTACTATGGTTTGATTATTACCTGCCTTTGAAGTGTTATACTGTCTATAATGTTTTATTTTTACTACTATTATTATTTACTGCTATACTCAATTATACTGCTATATTCAATTATGCCTGATGATGTAGACATTCTATTGAAGAGAATAAGAAACAACACAGTAATCGTTGTAGATCACCTTGTACTATGGTTTTATACGACTTTTTGGTTTCATGTTTTTATAGGAATTTATTTCATTTTGTCTTGCTAAGTTTTGTTTTTCCCTCTAATACGGAAAGTATAGAAATACATGCAGAGATTTATGCATGCATAGCTGTTTACACTCTCACTGTTTGACTATCTACTTTGTATGCTTTAATTTTGTAATTTGAGCAACTATTTCTAAGAGGACAATGTAATTTATCAACTAGTGATTTCTTATTGTTTATCTTTTTTTTAATTCTGTATTACCTCTACCCTTTACATGCTTTTGTTTCTCCTTAAATTAAAAAATAAATGAGTCTTCAAATCCTCAGACATGATATTTATTTAGGTATTATTTACTTTATCTCAGTAAGATTTTAAAGCTTTAAGTTTATAGAAATATATGTAGAGACTCATGTATGCATAGCTGTTTACAGTCTCACTGTTTGAATATTTACTTTGTATGCTTTAATTTTGTAACTTGAACAACTATTTCTAAGAGGACAATATGTAATTTATCAACTAGTGATTTCTTACTGTTTATCTTTTTTTTAATTCTGTATTATCTCTACCCTTTACATGTTTTTTTTTCTCTTTAAATAAAAAAAAGAAAGAAAAAAGGAGTATGGCCAACTTGATAAGAACTGTAGCTAGGTATATGTGAATAGCTGAATTAAGACAATCTATATAAAAGAGCTACTTCATGACTAGCTGACTCCATCTATTCTATTTGACTATTCATAATCTTACTGCATTTGACCTTGGCTCCCAACCCTGAAAGTAACCCCCTCCTTGAGGCCAGTAAGCTTCCCTCCTGTATCTACAGAGAAGACCTAAAGAGTCACAGTAGTGTCCTTTCTCTTAATGTCTCTGTCTCTGTATGAGAAAAGCCAAGCAACAATTTGGCTCTTGTCTTCACTGTTCTGAACTTTATTTTTCTTTGGGTCTCTTATCTCTTTCATTCAAAGCTAATGTCTATTACCATTTTTGCAGCCAACATGGCCAGAGATGAAAGATTCTGTCATTATTTTCCCTATATAACAAATCACAAAGCTGCTTTATCCCATTCCTTGATTGCCTCTGTTTCAAGACTCATTGTTTCTAACTATCAGAGGCACATATGAATTTCCTTTTTATGCCTTTTCTCTTCCATTCACAGCAAACACTTAGCCATTTATTCATTTTTATCTACACAAACATCGGTAACACTTTGGAATAATCAGCTTCGCTATGATAGTTCATTTATTATTCATTGCAATAACCTTCAACTCACTCCATATCAATAAAGCAGAGAAGAATCAGCTTGGCCCTCCCACATGTGGCTCTGTGTGTGTTCTCAGGGCTGCCAGGCAAAGCCCTCTGCACACAGCACAAGCAAGATGCCCAGATCTTGCATTGGAGCCCATTGTATCACCATCCAGAAGCTCCTTTGGAAAGTTCCAGAAATTATTCAGGCCACAGGGTTCATGGCAAACCTTCCCCAAAGATTCCCTGCTATTTCCACTAAGATGAGGCTGCAAAGAAAGGGAGTTTTGTGTCAGGCAGTCTCAGCTTTCTTCCCAGCTGTGCTGTTCACAGATGGCTATGAGCAGGTGACTTAACCCCTTTAAGACTCATTTTCTCCATCTGAAAAATGGGGTCATTATTACTTGCCTCAGAGGTAATAAATGAACTATGTGAAATACATAATGTTGGCACGTAATAGGGGCCTTACTGGATTAGAAACCATGAGTCTACCCACACAGAGAAGCTCAGTTTACAGACTTCATAGTAATGGCTAGAGACAGCAAAGAACTTGCATACATAAACTTTCAAGCCAGACATTGAATTTATTGAGACCATTTCTCTACTCCCTTGTTCAGTGTTCCTGTTCAAGTCACTTAAACTCCTCCAAGTTTCTATAAGAGATGAATAATAGTAACCCTCCTGCACAGAATTGTTGTGAGGGCTGTTGTGCTTTAGTGCACAGGAAACATTAACTCATTGTCTGGGACATGCTAAGTATTTAGCAAGTGCTCAGTGGAATGTTTTTACAACCATTATTAGCCAAAATTTCAGGCCACACCACACTAAAAATATATCACAGTCTTATCACCAGAGTATTTCTGCTGCTCTGTGTACACTACTGAAGGATATTTAATCCTGACAGACTCTCTGTATTAGGAGTATCCCTAAGAATTACACCCAGGTATCTCAGTTACTTTTTATCTCTAGCCTCAGAAAGGGTCTGCTATACAGACTCCCAAGCCAGGTAAAGTCCTAGAAAGAGGTAAAATGTTGCTCCTGACTCAGGCTTTGCTCTTGGCCTAGAAGCCACCGTGTGTCAAAGCCATGGAATATGGAATTTTCAGAAGGAAGCCACCAGCATGGTTTTGCCACACATGGAAGGATCTCACACTCTCCACAGTGAACTATATGTCAACACATGAGCTCTGAGAGACACTGCCTTTGTAAACAAATAAATAAATAAATGGTATTCACATGAAGAGCTTACAGAAATGCAGTGAAATACTATAAAGTGTACAGGGAAAGGAGTACACTTTTTCTGTACAGGCATGGATCACTGCTAAAAGACAAATGTCAGCCCTCTTCCAATGTTCCCCCACTTTTTGGCCAGAATTGGGGACTTAGAGAATCACAGGCCACTAACATGCTGGGGTTGCTCAAGCCTATAAGGTTTTTAGCGGTGAAAGAACATGTAGCTTCCTCACTAGATGATTTGAAGGATCGGTTTTATATTAGTTATCTACCATTACAAAATAAATTACTGTAACAGCAGCTCAATACAACATAAAACCGCTATCTCACAGTTTCCTAGGGTCAAGAATCCAGGAATGACTGAGCTGGGTGCTCTTCCCAGGTTCTCTGAATAGGACTTCAGTCCATCTTATGTGACAGGCTGTGGTCTTATGTGAAGACTTGACTAGGGACACCACTTAAAAATTCTCTCATCTAGTTGTTAGCAAGACTTATTTCCTCACTGTGTCCAGAGGTTTCTCTTAGCTCTTTGTACATGGGCCACTCCCATGGGCAGAGCACGGTAACTGGTTTCCTTCAGAGTAAGCAGACAAGCAAACAACACAAAGCAAGCAACCAGGACAAAGACAGTTCTCGTATGTTTGTTGGAAGATGTGTTTGTAAATATTATCATTTAATGGCTTTTTCTTTCACATAAGTAATAGGTAAAAAAGACCTTCTTCTCCAAGTTGTACATGAGAAATAAAGCATATCACAGATGTTCAAAATGGTTACCTCCTTTGCCACTTCCCTAGACACAAGAGCCTGGGCAACAAATCCAATTTCAGAAAAAAAAAAAAAAAACTGAATTTTGTCCATCCCAAGTGACTTTTGTTTCCTTCATGAACTGTCTTTTTATAAACTAATCTCAGAATTAACTTCTCGTCACTTTTACCATATTCTACTTGTTAGACAAGAGTCACTAAGTGGTCCCCCCTCCCAATGGCAGAGGATTACACAGGGCACGAGAATCAGAAGGCAAAACTCTATGGGAACCACCTTAGAGGCTGCCTCCAACAAGGATGGCCCCCAAAGAAGCCAGAAAATGAGAGCCAATAGGAAGCTTTTCTAAGTAGTCCTAATGAAAGAAAAGAAAAATCACATGAACAAGATATCCAAACGGAGTTTTCTGCAGGGAACAGTGACACAATTCTCTTAGAATACCCACCAGTCCTGATTCAATTCTCTGGTTGGTTAAGACCCTGATCTCAGACAGATCAGCTTCAAATATCAACCCATGACTGTGGGCTGTATGCTCTTGAGCATGGTACTTAACATTTCTTAGCTTTAATTTCATATTCTACAAAGTGAAACTTAAAAACATCACACCCACCTCGTAGGATTGCTGTTAAGATGAAATAGACAATGCTCTCATGGGCATACTACCCTGAACAGAGAAATTATTTAATAAATAACAACTATTAAGTAGCTGTATAATAAATAAATCGCTAATGTTGCCTCCCAGGGAACCTCCACTGTGGGAGGGAAAATTGAATGAAGGGTATGGGTTTTCTGACCAATGGAAAAATCTCTTCTCAACCTAAAATTAATCCAGTGACCTTCAACTCTTAAGAGTGCATCACAGGAACTGGGGATTTAGCTCAGTGGCTTAAGTACCTGCCTGGCAAGCGCGAGATCGTGAGTTTGATCCCCAGTATCAAAAAAAAAAGAGTGCATCACAGAATACTGGTTTTTATGGGTCCCCCCCACCTCAGAGAAATAAACAAAAAATAGGCATATCAAAAGTGCCATAACAAAATTCTATATATCCAAGGTGTCAGTGTGGTTGACTTCTTCTGAGGTCTCTTTCCTTGGATCTAGATAACTTCTGTCATAGTAAATTTTAAATGTCAGCTTGATTGGGCTAAGAGATGCTCAGATCATTGATAAAACATTGTATCTGGGGGTATCTGTAAGGGTGTTTTGAGAAGGCATTAGCACTCGCACAGAATAACAAAGGACATCCACCCTACCAGTGTGAATAGGCACCACACAATCTTTTGAGGGCCTGAAGAGGAAGAATATTCTTTCTGCTGAGCTGGAACATCTCCTGTCCTTGGGCATTGGAGCTCTAGGTTCTCAAACCTTTGGGCTAACATTAATTATACCACTGCTTTCCCCGGGCCTTTATCTTGTAGACAGCAAATGATGGAACTTCTCAGCCACCCTAATCAAATTACTGTAATAACTACTGTAATAAATATCTTGCTGACTATACAGATATTCTGTCTATCTATATCTCCTATTGGTTCTGTTCCTCTGGAGAACTGTAACTAAGGCAGTCATCTTGTTCTCAACTGGGCTTCCCTGTGAGCAGATCTGCATCCTAATCTTATAAGGACACCACTTCTATAGAGTTTGGCGATACCTTAAAGACTTCATCTAGCCTTAATTACTTTTTATAAAGACACTGCCTCCAAACATGCAGTCATGTTATAGGCATTGGAGGTTATATGAATTTTGGGAAGATACAATTTAGCCATAACAATAAGCAAAGCACTTCACAGTGAGGAGATAACTCTTCAAAGCCTGAGTTTCTAATGCTCCCAATTCTGTAACATGAATGCACCACATGTTTATCCTGCCATAGGGATCTCAATCCATCCTACCACCCAGTGAGGCCTTTTCTGTCAAAATCTCTGTCTTTTCTCTCATGCAGCCTATACTTGCATCAGAAACAGTAGGGGACATGCCTGAAGAGAATCACCAAAGAATATGAGGAATATTGCTATCACCTGTGTGGTGTGATGCTGTATGGTATAATGCTAACCCATTTTCCATCTCCCCAATGCAGGGACAGAGGATACTCCTAGGAGCAGCGTATGTGGGACCCAGGTGGCTTGAATAAAGATGTCTCTGAGGAGCAGAGCAGATGCCACAACCATGGCGACCCCTGCCAGCAACAGCAAAGTTCTTCGGGGTGTAGAGGTGGACCAGACAGATCCCACAGAGCTGGGCCTCTCAGGCTGGAGCAGATGCTCCAACCCTCCTCTGTGGGGGGGCTAAGAAGTTGGACATAATTACAGCAGTGATTATAATTGTGATGACCTTTAGACACAGAACTAGAAAAGGATTTTAGAACAAGGTGTTGATGAGGCTCAATAAGGTGTAAAGGGTTCAAAGAGAGCCTTGAAGTGGATGCGCACGTGTGTGTGTGTGTGTGTGTGTGTGTGTGTGTGTGTGTTATACAGCTATAGCAGATCTGCTTCTTTACCAAGGATATTTCTCCTTCAGAGGAAGCCCTTCAAAGAACAGAGACAGGCACTCATCTGAGACACAGCCAGAGCAACAGGACAGTCCCTGACATGAAACAGGATGCTCAGCATAGTTAGATCCACTGGGGATGTTGGCCTAACACTGGACCTTATGTTAGCTAAACTGATGGAGAAGAACCCTGATGTCATATTTACCAGAAACAGACACTATTGTGCTTAACACATCCAAGTCCAGTTTCTTCTTCATGGCTAATTATGATATAGGTATGAGTCCATTTTATAGATAGGAAATTGAAGCACAGAGAGGTTCGGTCACTTGCCCAAAGCCATAATACTAGAAACAAACCATGAAGCATGGCTTATAGGCCCAATCTTAGCTTCTATTACCTTCCTAGACTGAGAAACAAGAGTGAGCTGAGAATCAAAGTATACAGAGGTCAGGAAACCAGGTATCAGATTCCATGATCAATAAGCACACAAGGTCACCATGAGACAGAGGGCTTGGGTGGACTCCAAACTGCCAGAAATGGCAAATACTGGAGAGCAGAAGCTAAGAAGCATTGGAGGAAGTAATATCAGAGCAACCAGAGCGAGGGTCTCTTAACTTTCTGCTCTTTTTTCCATTGATAGCTGCTTCCTCCTCCAAGTCACATCCTCCATCCTCCACTTTGCCTTGGCCCTGGCTTAGCCCACCTGACTTCCTTAACCTCAGGACCACCAAGGAAAATTAGTTTATGTTATGCCAGCCAACTCTGTCCAAAAGAAAAGGAAAGGTTCTTTATGATGCACAGGACAGAGAGGACTCCAAAAGAGAACTGTACCTTTGCATAAGGAGTACATTTTGCCTTTTGTTTCTCTGAGTGAAAACAGAGACATGAAGTTTGAGCAATTTTTTATTTTAAAAAAATTCATTCATTCATGTATTCATTCACTCAACACATTCATTGATATCCTACTATGTGTTAAAATACATTAGCGATCTAAGTAGCATCATTGTTGCCCTCATGCAGCCAGGTGAAACTGTCATCAGACAATCACACAGATCAGTGCAAAATCACAATTCCAGTTAAGGCCAAAACAGTGAGTAACACATTAGGAGGGCCTGGAGAACAGAACTTTGGTACTGTCAGGGAACTCAGGGAAGAACTGTTTAAAGTTGTGGCACTTAAACCAAGATCTAAGAAATGAAGGGTGGCAAAAAAGACCAAAAACCAAAAAAAAAACAAAACAGGAAATGGGCACATGGACAAGACAAACTCAGCACACCAGGCAATATGAACAGCACATACAAAATCTCAGAGACACAAAACAGCTAAGTTATAAAACACAGAGCAAAGAGGAACAGAGGGATTGGTTTTGGAAAGAAAGGAGAAGGTCAGCTTCCCAGAGCATCTAGTACCATGCTGACCAACTCAACCTGTGGGGTCTGAAGGTTTGGGGCTTTGAAACATGGAAAAGGCATGATTGAACTCCCTTTATCTAACAAATACTGATTACTAAATCACTATGTTTCAGCTGGTCTATGGCAACAGCTCTGTGAGGTGGGTCCACCTAGCAGATGAAGAAACTAAGTTACAGAAAGAATAAATGGCTTATCTAAGTTCCACAGTTAATAAGAGTCAGGTGCAAAATTAGAGCACAGCCTGTCTCTGGAATCTCCATTCTTACCTGTTATACTTTGTTACTTCTCTCCCACTCATATTTTAGACAGGTTTCTCCAGCCAAAGTGTGAATTAACAGGAAGGCAGAAATGCAGAGAGTGATGTAGGGGATGCAGGAGGAGATTGGTGCAATAAATGAAGGAGGAGGAGGATGCAAAGGCTATTCTGAGTTATTCTGGAGGGAGATGTGGGTAAATTCAATTAGGCAGGGAAATTTGTGCAAGAACTATAGATGTGGAATGCATCCACCCTGTAGAAAAAAGGAGGCCAGGATGGTAACTCAGAGAGGAAAGATAGGCTGAGAACTAGCCTTAGATGAACAGACCTTGGCAGGGACAGAGAAGTATGGTTAATGGTGGAGGAACAATTTGCCAAAGAGGGTGACAGGGTGCCATGGAAAAAGCTTCAGAGCAAAAGGACATTTTACAAAGAATGGGAGAAACCTGATTTGCAAGCATTAGTGGAAAGCAAGGACATTGTCAGTGCTGCTTCCTTAGACCATGAAAAGTATAAGGGAAAAAGAGCGTACTCCTTTGGAGGAGGTAGAAAAGCTACAACATCTTGGTGAGGACTATGTTTGTGAAAGGAAGGAGGTGGGTATAGCATCCTATAACACAAATGTTTGTATGCAGCATAAAGACAAGAAAAGCCAGTAGCAGGTCTTGGCTTTTCACAGGAGAAATGAGGGAAACACAAATGCACATTATCCCCCACACTCAACCAGATCAATGATATGCTAGTCCAGTGACAGGTACAACTGTAGGCACAGCCAGCAAAAAGAGGAAAGACATTTACACTTTTTCTAGTCAACACTGTTTATTGCACAGGTAGATACTTTAGCTCACTGCTGCACACCAAAGGATGACTACTGCCAAACGCTCATAACTCTGTCCAAAGACTTTTTTTTTTGGCTCTAAGGGAGCCAAAAGCCTACAGATGCAACCCTCCACAAATGATAGCCTGGGAGCTGGCAGGTAAATAGCCAGCTTCCTTGTACATCGTATGGGACAACTTTGAGGTATGCATCCCCAAAGTTCCTCAGAAGAATTGCACCCCAGTTGCTCTGAGGGTAACCTACTGGGTAATACACAATTTATGATAAAACACGTGCTTGATAATGCACATTTTATTGACCTCCTTCCTTCTCCTATTTTGCTTCAATTCCTTTCCAGGGCTTCCTCTTGTTACCTCCCAAATAAATTACTCGCACTTAAATCCTTGTGTCTGAATCTGTTTCTGAGGAGATCTAATTAAAGCAGTGACATTAAGACCCAAAGAGGCAAGAAATTTGTCCTTAGCCATAAAGCTTCTCAGTACAAGCCATAATCCAAACCCAAATCTCTCGACTGCAAATTCACTGAAGGAAACAAAAACACAAAACACGTGGTTAGGAATATCTGCGTTAACTCATACACACGTTTTTATAGGTTGACTCACATTATTATTTTGTTTTCTGCCTCTCCCTATAAGAGAATTTAACATTTTTCCCCATAAACTGTAGTACAACCCAGTGTGAGGAATCAATGTCCTCACTCAGTGAGAGAAGTCTTGGCCATGTGACCTTCTTGGACCAACAAGATATGAGAAGTGATAAATGCCAATTCTGAGCCAATGTATTACAGTCATGACTGGTGAAGCTGGTTTTCTTACTTTTTCCCTTCTGGCATGAAAATAGCATGCCCCCACGCAGGGGCTGCATTTTAGCCTGCATCTTGGAATAAAGACAAGCAACAGAAAACAGCTGATTCATGAGAAGCATAAGATATAGGAAGAGAAAAAAAATTAGTTATTTTAAACTACTGAGGAGATGTGGGGACTCATTTGTTACTGCAACACAACAAAAGCTGACTAATACATTTGCCACATATAGGCTGCATTACCAAAAGCAAGTAACTAAACTACTGTGAGTCTTAGTCTCTTCCTCTACAAAACAGCACTGATTAATAGTAATATTATCTACTTAATAAGACTTTTGTGGAATCACACAAGAAGTCTTAGCACAGTGTATGGAAAAAAGAAAACACCAAATTAATGTTGACTGTTATGATTAGGGTTTTCTGTGCTGCACAGAAAATTTTCTTCTAAACGTTAAATTCCCCAGAGAAAACATAAGGCTACTACAGGTCTCACTGTGCCTTGTTTGTTAAAGATACTTACTTTCCTCTCTGAATGACCCTACTCAAAAAAAGTGTTTTGTCCCCACCAAAAGGCCACAAGAAGTACAAAGCAAGGTGCCCATGTGCCACCAGGACTACATGCAGGAAACCCATAGCAGTTAATGAATCCCCATGGAGAGGTCCAGATTAGCCTTGGTTTAATACCCTGAAATGGCAGGGAGTCATTTATCCATGAGCTATAGCCTTTCCCTGTTGCCTGTGCATTACAAGTTATTTATGAGGCAATTTGCACAGTTTCACACTGGCTGGCCATTATGCTGCTGTCTGCTAACCACTAGGAGGGTTGCCGAACTCAGAGACAAAATGGTCCTCCCCCTGCTTCCAATTTGCCAGTGACAATAAGCTAGTGGTTTCCCCTATTGTAGCACATTTGCTCTTTGGGGATGAGAGCAAGCTCTAAACTTGGTGAAGGGAAATCCTGCCACATCTGCAGCTGAACAACAGGATGTACCTGGGAGGCTTGTTATGAAAGGCCAGGCCCCAAAAAAGAGGCTACAGAAAGACCACTGTTTGCAAGAGAGATTATTTACAGGCATCTTAGGAAAGTATGCAGTCATGTCAGGGACATCCTTTCATTGCTGTGATGGGAAAATGGCATAATCTTGTAAAATGTTTGCATGTAGCTTGGCACATACAAAACCTGTTGTTACCATGATGATGATCTGCTTCCCTGCTCATTCCCAAATGTTGGACATCATGCTGTAATGCCCTAGTCAATATGCTGCTCCTGCCAGTTCATCCCATGACTGCAGAAGCTTATGATTCCACCTGAATGGGCATCATCAACTGTACTGAGGATCATCTTATCAACAAGCGAGAATGTGAAAGACAATTTGAGTTCGTATGACTCAAATCAACACTGTACAATGCTATCTACTGTTACCTTTGAAAGCTCAGCTTTGTATCCTTAAAGTTCTTAGGTACCCCTAGGGCCTTACTTATTCACTACTTCATTCCATACCACGTGGATATACAAAATTCTCAAAACCACATGCTGTTGTTTCCACTCCATTTTCCTCATAGCAATTTCTATTCCTATAAGAGTTAAGCTGGATTGTCAATTTGATAGACTAGAGAGCTGGTATGGAGATTACTAAAGCACACTCCTGGGTAAGTCTGGGTGCTCAGGAAGATATGACCTTGGGTACTATATTGGCTCCCTGTACTGTCCTTTGGCCCTGTTCCCTTGATTTGCTTCCTTGCTGCTGTGGGTAGAGGAACTTCCCTCCCCCAGGCCCTTTTCCCATTTCTGCCTTGGACCCAGCCAACCAGAAACTAAATCCTCTGAAATAATGAACTAAAATTAACCTCTTCAGGGCTGAGGATTTAGCTCAGCGGCATAAGCACCTGCCTTGCAAGCACCTGGTCATGAGTTCAATCCCTGTTACTGATTAAAAAAAAAAAAGCCACTTTAAAAAAAATAAAAATAAAATTAACATCTTCTTTAAATTATGGGCATTGGATATTGTGTCCCAATAACAAAAAAGTGACTAATAAAAATGGGTCCCACAGTCAACACTGATAATTCTTTCCATTATTACCAAGGTGGCTCCATACCACACAAGAGGCTCTAGAGAAGAGGTTCTACTGTGGGACTCCAAACTCACTGGCAAAGAGGTTTATTGATCTCATACTATAGGCAAGAAAAAGAGCATATCTGAACTGAATATATCCTGACCCCAGTATCCTTTCTATCAAGGCAACATCTTATCTGTTATTCTCAAAATATCTCACTTTCTGCAATAATTTACCCCTAGGGCCTTACTTATTCACTACTTCAATCCATACCACGTGGATATACAAAATTCTCAAAACCACATGCCGTTGTTTCCACTCCTTTTTCCTCATAGCAATTTCTATTCCTAAATGCTCCCCCTTCCATTTCAGTAGAGTAATAAATAAATATTAATCACGGTATAAACTATTCAGTGCTTGCCTTGTGACTGGCTCACCGTAAGTATCTTGCACTTCAGCAGCATCTTCACAATCAGCCAGTGAGGTCAGGACTGCCATAATTCCTATAGAGAGATTAAGTGATTTGCCCAAGGTCACACAGCAAATCAGAAGCCAATCTGAGTTTTGAATACAGGTAGCCCGATTTCAGAGTGGGAGTTGGTAGCAGATTCAGTTGGTATTCCATCCATGTCTCTCAAGCCTCGCCATTTCAGGGCTCACCAAAAACTTCCATCTGTGGATCTGCCAGTAAAGTGGACTAAAAGTGCCAGGTCAACAACAGGTTAGTGAATAAATATTCCAGCTCTCTCAGCCCTCAAAGGAGCTAACCCTGAAATGTGTGTTCTGTTCTGGCTCCCTGTATTCCCAATAGAATTCCCATAGCGGTGCTCTGATTGAGAAGGCAAGCTATATAGAGTTCCTTCCCTTCCCTGTCCCACTTTCCAGTGTTTCCTGGAAACACTTTATACCTACCAATGTTTTCTAGATCCACTCCTAAACATGATACATATTTTCCAATATGTGTCTCAGTATCTGTTCCCAGGAATACTCAAACTAAGATAATTATCTTTCCCCAAATTGACCTAATTTATACCCCTTCTCAACTATAATTCTTTGCTCACTGAAGCTACAAAATTCCTGACCAGTTTCCAGAAATTCTATTCATTCCATCTATACTCTGCCTCATATAGACAGAGTATCAATTCCACATTTTCTTTCATGCCCAAAAATAACTGCAGCCACAATTAGAAAAGTGTTCATGCATACTGTCTGCCTCAAGGACAGCTCAGACCCATTCAAACAGACCCAAACTACAAGTGATTCCCACAATTATGACTCCCAAGTGTTCACTTTTCTGAGGCAAATAATCTTTGTTTTACTGATGCACATCAACAACAAGATGATGAGGTTGCTGACAATTGCAGTCATTAGGTAATGGAGGAGAAACTGAAGAAGACTGAATAGAATCTGATTAAATTGTGGAATTTCTATGAAGGAGGAAAAGCTAAAAGGACACTACCTTTGGTGGAAACCAGTCCCAAAGACCACAGTAACAATACCCTCCCCACTTCTGGCATAAAACTGCCCTTCATAACTCTAATCCTCTCATATTTTTCCTGAAACAAACTGTCACAGAACATCAAGCCTTGGATAGATCACTTTACACCTCTGAATCCAATTCTTTATCACAAAATGTGAGTAATAGTAAGCACCTCATTTATTCAGCTTCATACTGAATTCAACTATGTGCCTTATAAAGATTAAAAGACATGATATGTGAGGGACTTGGAATGTAATAAGCATTCAATGACTTTTAACTAAAATCATTAATTATCATTTTTTGTATTTTATCTTTCAAAAAATTGTACAGTACCTGTTCTTGTCTCAATTTTATGATAAATACATCAAAGGTTAAGAAAAGAGATGGCTTGAGTAGAGCTGCACAGTCAGAATTTCTACCCAGAGATTCTGACTTGAAATTTTCAGCTCACCAAATAAGAGCTCTCCTCTTCCCACCTTCCAGCAACAGATCTCCCAGGGCATGATGACAGAATGACCCCTGTAATAAAAAGAAGAGATTTTTCAATCATGCCCTTATGCATGCCTCACTCTTGCATCACTGTTTGTTAGTCTGACTAGAACTTGAAGAAGCAAGAACAAAGTCTGGGCATTCAAAGGTAGGAACTGATCTCAATCCTCCTCTTACCACAAGCTCTCATGTTCCCCTGGAAGTGAATCTGGAAACACCGTTTCATCAACTCACTAAATGTGTCAGGCTCATCAGCTAGAGAGAATACGTTTGCAATCTGGGGAAAAGAGAAAGACAAAAACAAAAAAAACAAAAAATCTTGCCTTGTGTCAGAGAAATATGAGTATTTATGCACATACTAATTAAAACTGTCTCAGCCACCATATGCACACAGATAAAGGGGCTGCAATTCTAGACACCAACACTAAACAAAAGCTGCCTTCAAAGGATAATGCATTATGCAGACTCCCGATAAAACCAAATACCATTTGTAGTGGTTTTATATGAAATCAACCCCACAAATATTTAGCAAACACCCACTGCATGCCCAGTAATGTGCAGTAGTCTAAAATATAAAGATGACTAAATAAGAATTCAAAGATTTCTAGAGGGCCCAGGATTTAGCTCAGTGGCAAAGCCTGGCAAGTGCAAGGTCCTAAGTTTGATCCTTGGTACCAAAAATAAACAAACAAAACAAAACAAAACAAAGACTTCTAGGGAAATAAAAAACCCAAAAATATAAATAATTTTAAAAGCAAAATAAAAGAGAGATGATAAGAAACAGGGAGGTAGATTTTGTGGATATGGACAGGAGATCTGAGAAGGAATGTGAGAATGGAGGAGGTCAGAAGGAACGTAAAAATGATCAAAATATAATATTTGCACTCCTCATATCACTGTCTCAGCCACAACAGTCTTGGGTTCAGAAAGACTCAATCATTTGTCCAAGAACATGCTACTCTCAAAGTATGTAACTTTCTCTTCAGTAAAAAAAGTGACTGCATTCTTCCCCATCCCTCCCCCAACCCTCACTTGATAATTTCCTAAGTACTGAGATCAGAAGATGACATTGCTTTGATCTTGCCCAAGAATCTGAAGAATTTGCCTATCAGAATTCTGTATATCTAGGAGCCAGAGTTTACTTATTCTCTTTCTGGGATAATGAAGAAGAATATGCTAGAATTTTCTCAGGAATAGAAAAAGGTTGCCAACCAGACCAGAAGATAGAATGTCAAAAGAGAATGGGAGAAGCACACAACTAGAAAAAAATCTGACAAATTTTCTTCCCATCTCAGCAACCCTTCAATAATAAAAACAGCAGCAACGAATAATACTAATTCGATGCTTACTGCAGGCCAAGTAATTCATGACCATTCCTTCACAGAGTCTCCAAAAAATCCAATATGGTAAACAAGCTACTACTATCCTCAGTTTTGCAGATAAAGAAACTGAAGTTCAAAGATTCTAAATAACTAGTCAGGAATGATAGAAGAGGCCGGATTAGAAAAGACTGGAGCCAGAGCCCAAACTTTCCAGTACCACCTTCAGCTGTCTGCAGTTAGAACAGGCTCTCTATGCTCATCACCACATAGGAGAGAGCTACACAGAGCCACAGTGACTCAGCTATCAAAATTCCAAAAATAGGGCTGATAGCCAAGGTTGTAAGGCCTAAGGCATGGCCTAAAATCTTGTTTACAAAAGGCCTACACCTGTGAAAATGGAACTCTGTTGGTTTTTAGAAGTCTGTCTTACTTTTCTCTCATTTCTGAGACAAAAACACCCAACACCCAAAGTTAAAGGAGGAAAGGTTTATTTAGCTCACAGTTTGTAGAGGTTTCAATCCATAATTGGTGGGCTGCAATGCAGGGTGGCATGGCAGACAGACATTACTGAGGAGAAGCAGTTTATGGCTGGCAGAAAGTAACAAAGCAAATAAGCAAAGGAAAAGACAAGACTCTTTCTGTCCCTCACTCAGCCTACTGGGATTAAGACAATGCCAAACAAATCAGTGGACTGATTTAGTAATCACTTATCCTTAATCCCAGCATTGCACCATGAATCAGTCACACACTCTAGATCCAGCCACCTCAGAAAAAGCCACCTATGATCACATGAGGCTTTGGGAGGACATCTAAACACAAGCCATAACAAAGTCGATCTTGAGTTCTTCCAAGAGAGCAGGTTATTTTTAAGCCTAAAGAAGTCTCTAGTCACAGCAGGGTTTGTTCAACTTGCCTTGACATTTCTGTTTAGCCTTTGACATATGAACACATTCTTCTTTGCCTTTCTTGCAATGAACCGTGCTATACTTCTAAACCAAACAGTGTGACATACATTCAAATTACAGTCTTCACTTATGATAATTCGGGTCTCTTAAGTAACCAATCATTGTGACTTTGAATGAGTTTAATTATCAGGATACTTCAGTGCATACATAACCATGCACACTATGTTAGGATAGCTGACAGCTCTAATGGAATCTAGAGGTCTAGTCTCCGCTAGTAAAAATCTCTAAACTTTGGTCCTTTACACTGCATTGTCAGGAGATTGAAAGGACTAGCCAAGAGGAGATATGAGATCCCAAGGCTGGATTCTTTGGGGAAAGACATGACTCTCTTCTCTCTAATAGCAACTTGACTAAGAAGCAGAAAAATACAGGTAACTTTTTAAGTTCTTCAGTGAAGACATCCATTTTTAAAATTCTTTCAGATGGTATCTCATTTAGTCCAGACAATAGTTATAGAGGTATCATTCTCCTACACAGTATCTGGTATTTAATCAATATTCATTGAATGAGTGAAAATTCACTGATGAGGCAACTAGGAGTCAGAAGTTACACAATGGTCCATGCTGGCCCATTTAATCCAGGGCAGTCTAGCTCCTAAGCTCAACTCTGCAAACTCAGTTTTCAGATGAAGAATCTGGAACCAGTGAGGCAGCCAGCATCCCTGACCAAATCATCCTCCCAAATCTAAGTCCACCAGACTTGAACAGGTCCTAGGACCCAGATTCTTCCAGTTCCATCTTCTATCCTGTGATCTAGCAAAGACCTGAGGACACTCAGTAACAAACTACACAGCAACTTGTTGTAAAAAGTCAAGATACTCAGTTCCAAGCCTCTCCCAACACATCCTCTCCGTTTTTCTATTGACTATAATCCACTCCTATATGCTCAAAGGATAAGAGTGCATTTAGTCTGCCCCTTGCTGCATGGTCTAACCCACAGCTTCTTCATCTTTTTTGCCCAAGTACTATTGAAGCAATCAATACTATTCAATAGCAATCTATTGAAGCCTATGAATTATTTCTCAGAATACCACATTTAAATGAATAAAATAAAACACAATGGATAACAAAGGTAAACAAAATGGGATGATATAAGCTGGAGGCCAGAAAGAAATATAGTTATCAAAGCCTTTTCTAAATGTGTTATAGGAATATGTGTTTCCTTATTAGTGCATTAAACAACATCTATCAGAGAGCCTAATAAACTCTATAATTTCAAAGTAGTGAACAATGTTTGCAATATTAATAACTACCATGCAAAATAAAAATATCTGATTTTTCATTACTAATAAAGTCACATATACTGCTAATCCTACTATTATTTGTTGCTGACATTCAATAACTGAAGGAAATGGTAACTCTCAATTGGATCTTAGGAAAAATAACACTCTAATATTTTTCAGTCTAAGTTCACAGACTCCCAGAATTCTTTTGAAGACACTTCAGTGTACTGAAATTTAAGAACCTGTGCACTAACCTCAGAATGAACTGGTATTTTATCCCTCTCTGGCCTGGATAAGGAAGAGATTTCTAACACAGAAACCTTGACCCAAGCTCCACTCAGAGTCCTTGAACTTCACCATTCCCAGAACATTGACCCTTACTTTTCCAAACATGGCTATTTCCTAGAGCTATGACTTCTGACTTGATATTAGTTTATCTTTCATGCTTTCTTTTACCAAGTTTTCTATTTAGTTATACATACAACACATCCCATTATTTCTTTCCAACCTTAGTAATTTACCCTTTGTTATATGGATTAACACCAATCCATATACACCACTGGTCAACTTAACACCAGACGGGTTACATCAGCATGGTGCTGAGCATAGATGTTCCACCAGAGGAAAGATGCCAGCATAAATAGAGACATGAAGAAGGATAAGTTGTGCATTGAGGCATTGAGGCCTTATGGGTTCTCCTACATGTTGCTATTTGAGCCATTGGTTCTAGAGAAGCTCTGGTCCTCACATCAAGCATCACTTCCTGGCTCTGGAGGGGAAGACATGTGCCACTTGGTCTCCAGGATAAACTCATCACACTGGCTTCCTGGCATATATTCAACTATGCTTATTGTTGGAGGAGCTCGAGGTCTCCGTGTCACTGAGGATGGCTATGGCGCTTTTCAGGACAGCCCTGGTCTTTATTGTGAGTGTGACTTCTCGGCTCGGCTTCAGTGTAGAACCCTCCTTCACTCTGCTGGCATAGACTTTGTAGCTTCCTCCACTGACTTTTGAGCCTTCCCAGCATAGATTCATAAAAGAGACTGGCATGAGTCCTTCTTGTGGGCTCTAGACCTCCAGTTGGACTCATGGGAGGCACTGTCATGAGCTCTGGGTCTTCATCTGGACTCACATGGGACATTGCTGTGGAATTCAGGCCCTTGGCTAAATATTTTATGCCTTCAGTGTTGTGGATAAATTTCCTACATTTTCTTGTATTAACTCTGGGTGACTATCATAAAACAATATTATAAACTCCATGTCCTGATACTAATTATTCTCCTCACAACCCTTAATTACAACATCCTTCTTTACAGCATCTTCAGGTGAAGTCTCACTGTGCATATTACACATAATCACAATATACATTGACAAAAAAACACCAGTCCTCACTCATTTAAGGTAGATGACTCCAGTATGTGGATGGAGCTGTCTCTACTGCACAATATCCACCCTTGTCCCCGTTGGAGGAGAACCAGTTATTACCTTGGAATTGCTCCCCAAAATACTGTGAATACCCGGCCCTTCACCCTGAGTTGACCTTACACAATCGTAAGAAGCATGAACTCTGTCTCAGCATCACCATTATATTAATATGGTGACACATTCAGGTCCTTTAGATAAGAAGTAAGTGTCCATCCAGTAATTTAGGTATACTTCAAAATAAAAAGAGGTCAATAGAAAGTGTGTTGGAGATGCAGTTAGTAACCAACCAACAGCTCAGGTGTGCAAAAGAGGAAATAAAGTATCCAGTCTCTGAAGCTGGGAAGATGGCGGATCAATAAGTAGCAAGGTAAAGAGCCTCTTTGAGAGAAACAGCTCAGACACTAGAATTTAACACCATGAAGAAGAACAGACGAAAGAAGAGGAATTCTCATGACCCAGAAAGAAATCAAGGAAAAAGAAAAAAAAATGTGGATGGAAGGCTGGAGCCAGACATGCTTTCACCAGAGCCAGTTCCGTGATGTGCTAGGCGCTGCTGCTGGAATCTGATGACTCGTGGTCATGCTGAAGTCAGGGGTTGGTGAGCTCGAGGACCTTGGCAGGAGGACACATTGCAACAGAGAATGGAGCTGGGGTAGAGATCTGCACTGGCCTGCAGTGAGTGCTCAGAATATGGTCCTCCCATGGGAGGGAGTGACTAGCTGGGTGGCATTTTGGAATTTTGGCAGGATGGGCCTGAACCTGGAACTGTAGCAGCTTCAGTTGGCCACTCTTGGTGCAGAACAGATTGGTAGGAACTGCTTGGACTGGGTCACACTCCTGTGTGGGGCCTAATAGCCAGGGACGAAGTTGCCCCTGAAGATGTCCCAAACCAGTTCCATCCACGCAGGACACACTAATGTGGTGAAGACCCCTGGTGGGTGACTAGCTCAGATGGGAGGGGCCAGCCTGCACTGCCCCTGCTTGTACCTCAGTGATCAACAGCAAACTGGGAGAGGGCAGCAATCCCTAGCCAGCACCCTTCAGAGTAATCATAACCAATACAGAAAGGGCCTGGTACCTCCAGTATGCACTTGTCTGGAAGAAACCAGAAAAAATGACAAAAAAAAGAAACAAAAAAAAGTCTCCAGCTGCCAACCCAAACAATATGAGTCCAGGAAAAGTAAACACAGAAGAGATCAAGGGCAGCAAATCTGCAGAATTGGAACCAGCATCAGCTGACATAAAGAAATATCTTTGTGATATTATAGAAGAACTCAAAACTGAAATACTAATATAAGTAAAGCAACATATCAGAAGATTAATAAAAGAAATGCTAAGCACCTTCAAGAAGACACAGATGGAAGAATGGAGGAGCACAGAAAAAAGAGGGAAACTGATGAAGAATATAAAAAAACTAGAGTACATGAAACAGATTCAGAGAGATTACCAGGAAATTAAAAACTCCATTGAAAGCAGGCAAAAATCCTTGAAAGAAACTAAAGATAGACTACCAGACCTTGAAGACAGGTTTGCAATGTGTGATCACAAAAGGAAAGATCTCTTTAAAATAACAAGGAACCAGGAAGTAACAATACAAAGGCTAGAAGATGACAAGAGGATCTATAACTTAAGAATAAAAAATGTGAGTGAAGAAGCAGGGGTAAACGCAAATGAAATACAAAAACTATTCATAGAAATAATTAAGGAAAACTTCCCAAGCATAGGAAAAGGAAATGATATTCAGATATATGAGGCATACAGAACTCTAGCCAGCTACAACCAAAATAGTTCTACACCTAGACATATAATAATCAAGATTCCAGAAATTCAACACAAGAACAGAATATTAAAAGCTGTCAGAGAAAAGAAACAGATCACCTATAAAGGAAAACCCATTAAAATCACAACAGACTTCTCAACACAAACCATCAAATCAAGAAGAGCTTGGGGCGAAATATTCCGAGCCCTGAAAGAAAATAACCTCCAACCCAGGTTGATGTACAGTGTAAAACTATCTCTCAAAATTAATGGAGAAACAAGATGCTTCTATGACAAAGAGGAACTGGGGGAATTCGAGATCACCAATCCAACCCTACAAAAAATACTGAAGGATATTCTAGGGAGAGAGAAAAAAAAAACACCAGGGTTTCAGGAACAGTAGCAGTGAGGCCTCAATGAATGGGGCAGACAGCAGAATGAAGGGGAAAAGGAGACAACCAACAGGAGAAAAATAGCATAGCAGAAATGGGGCAAAGAAGGTTGGCTATAATTTCTAACATAGATAGTGTTGAAACACTAACAAAAAGAAACATAGGCAGAGTACATCAGGAGATAGGGTCTATTGAGATTCTCTGTATAGGAAATATAATCAACCTGAAAGAGGGTTAATGGACTGAAAGTCCAAGATGAGAAAATAATGCTCTATGTGACAGGGAACCAGAGAGAAATAGGGGTAGCTCATCCAGCAGCTGCAGATAGGTTGGAAACACATGACACTTTTGTGCAGTGGAGAACTACTTAGCTATAAGGAAGGAAAACCTTGAGGCTTTTGTAGGTAAAGAAATACAACTTAAGATCAAGCTCAGGGGTAAAAAGATTCAGAACCATTTAGGTAAATAGTGGGTTGCCTCCCTAATCTAAAAACTAAAGAATTAGTGGGATCCAAAATGTATAATGCACCCTGTGAAAGAGAAATGTATAATGCACCCTGTCTTAAAAAGGAAGGCAGAGGACATTATTAATAGTGTATCATGATTTAAAACCCACATTGTTCTCATCACTCTGTTTAGTTTGATTATATTCTGTTCCAGTCTGCCCACTTGTACTAGATTTGAGGGCACAGACAGCTATTCTAAAAATAGCAGAATATACCATGGGTAACCATCCTTAATTTCCTATTAAATTAATCTGAAGCCCTGTATTACTTACACTATCTTATTGTGACTGATCTTATTTGAATCTGGTTTGTTAGATCGCTGTCTTGTCTTCACTGATTTTATTCGAATCTGTTATGTCTGATAGTATCAAGTCTGAGAGTACAGGCAACTACTCTGAAGATGATAAGATTCACTAAGATACCCACTCTGGTTTGACTATTACCTGCTTTTGAAGTCTTATAATGTCTCCAATTGTTTTTATTGATATTGTTATGTACTGCTATGTTCAATTTTACTATGCCTGATGATATAGACAATTCTATTGAAGATAACAAGAGACAACATAGTAACCACTGTAGATCACCTTGTGGCTTTAACCATGTGCTATGTTCATTGTTCTGTTTTGAATGACCCTGTTTTGTTTTCTTTCTCATTTGGTTTTGTTCTTTTCAAAATAAATTTTTTTTAAAAGTATCCAGCCCCTGAAGACATTAAGATATAAAAAGTACTTTGTCCCCTGCCAGTGAACATATTATAACAGTCATCTGAGCATATACTTGGCATTTTACAACTCAGTTCCTCTTGTAATTTGCATTTGGGGTTGAGCAAGGAGTGATACTAATTTGATCCATTCAAAACTTTTCTAGGCCTTTGTGATTTATAGTCCAAAAAAGAATGTAGGCCTGTATCTCTTTCAGTTATTTCCAGATAAAACTGTGGTTTCTGGTGGGGTTGGTGGTAGTGGTGGTGGTGGTGGTAGTGGTGGTGGTAGCGGTGGTGGTGGTGGTTATGAAGATATTTGAGGTGATGCAAATAGTTGTCCATTTTAATTAGGAAACAAATACTTCTGGGAAATCTTCAAACCTTCAAAATTCTCATAGAAATTGACAGGAGAAAGGGTAGATCCCACAATGATATATGCATTTTATCTAGAATCATATAATAATAATAGTTCACACTCTATAGGTCACATTCCAAGTACCTTACCTATAGCTCCTGTAATCTTCATGAAAACACTGTAAGATATCCTCTATTTTATCCCTCTTTAGAGATAAGGAAATGGGCTCAAAGAAGGGAAGCTACCATCATAGAACCAGGATGCAAGAAAATCTGAAGGAAACAACTCTATTATGTCTGTCCCAACTTACTTGTTCTTTAGAGAAAACTCAAGCTGGATACCTATTACTCCTTATTTCAAAGTAAAATCTGATGAATCAAAAATATAAACATAATAAAGCCATGCAAAAGAAGGCCATAAGGAGATTTAGGTAAATAGTTTTATAATTCCAGGATGATATTTTTAAAATGATGAAGGCATTTTTAAAATATGTCAAGAACAGAAACCAAACAGGAAAGACTGACATATTGTAGTACATAAAAATGTAAACCTTCTGTCTGACCAATAAATAAGCTTGGAAAAATATTTTCAACATATGTTACAGAAAAAGGTTACCATTACTCATAGAGACAGAAAACTCACAAAAAAGTAGGTGAAAAGTGAACACCACATTTTAAAAAGTTGGTAAATAGCAGAAAGAGTTAATTCACAAAAGATACAAAAAAAATGGCTAATTAATACTTACCTGATCTTCCTGATACAACTGGTAAAGATACCTAAGATTTGCCGGGGATTTAGTTCAGTGGCATAAGTGCCTGGCTGCCGAGTGTGAGGTCATGAGTTCGATCCCCAGTACCAAAAAATAAATAAATAAATAAATAAATAAATACCTAGGATTTAATGAAATATCATAAGAAAAGTCAACTATTTTATCGATTTCTACTAATTAGAAGAAACATGACTATAATATGTACATGTAACCAAGATGACTATAAACAGCAGAATTGCAGATATTTACTAATAAAAGTAAAAATTACAAAAAGAAAAAAAGAGAGAGAGAAAGAAACATAAGTTTCTTAAGCCCAGGAAAAGTGAGTAGAGACTTCTGTGCCTAGGGACTGGGCATTGAAATGTTATCCCATCAAACTCTATTTGGGAAAGTAACTAGAAAGTGAGACCAGAGGTGGTAGCTGGAAAATACAATGAAAGGCAATCCCCTAGGCAAGAGGAGATTGATTACCTTGGTCCTGAGCCTGAGGTGAGCATTCCAAGGCCAATTTGTCATGTGAGGGAGAGCTTTTAGGTCACATCTGAAAATAAAAAACATTAGGAAAAACTAAGCTTAAAGCATACAGAAGGAAAAAATAAAGATTAGAGCAAAATTAATGAAATAAAGAACAAGAAAGAATAAAAGCCAAAAAAAGCTGATTCTTTGAAAAGATCAACAAAAGTAACAAATCACTAGCTAAAAATATATTTAAAAGAGAGAAAAATTTAAATTACTAAAATCGTAAGTGAAAGCGGAGACATTACTAACAACCTGAAAGGATAAAATGGGATTCTGTGGCAGGTACAATGAACAAATGTAAGCCAACATATTCTATAACTTATATAAAATAGACAAACTACCAAACCCTTATTAAAGAAGAAATAGAAAATTTGAACAGGATTATGAAAAGTAAAAATGTTGATATTGTTTCTTTAAAACACAAAGAAATGTTCAGACCAAGATGCCTTTACTACTGTATTCTATCTGTCTTAGTTACTGTTCTCATTGCTGAGATGAACTACCTGACATCCAAAGGAGGAAAGGTTTATTGTTGCTCACAGTTTGTAGATGTTTCAGTTCAAGTTGGCTGCTCCAAGACAAGGTGGCAGGGCAGAGGGGCATCGCAGAGCTGGCAGAAGGCAGCAAGCAACAAGCAGCAACAATAAGCAACAAGCAAAGAACTTATCTTTCTGTCCCTTATATTATATCCAAGTATCCCACACTTAGGGTAGCTAGAACTCACACCTTTAATC
This sequence comes from Hydrochoerus hydrochaeris, assembly GCA_004027455.1. Classification (NCBI taxonomy): domain Eukaryota; kingdom Metazoa; phylum Chordata; class Mammalia; order Rodentia; family Hydrochaeridae; genus Hydrochoerus; species Hydrochoerus hydrochaeris. The sequence goes on from PVLA01002704.1 coordinate 28,711, forward strand.
CTAGCATCAAATCCTTGATACCAGCATCACACACCCTAGATTCAGTCACTTCCAAAAAACCCCACCTCTAACTGCATATGAGGCTTTGGGGAAACATCTAGATACAAGCCACAACACGAACAAACATTTAAAGAATAAGTAAAAAACATTTCTTCCAAAAACTAAAAGAGGAGGGAATAACCACCTACGTGCTCTAAGGCCAATTTTACTCTGAAAGCAAAACATGATGGAGAAATCACGAAGAAAGAAAACTGCATGCTAATATTTCCTGTGAACACAGACACAAAAAGTTTTCAACAAAATATTAGTAAGCTGATTCTGACAACATATAGAAAAGAATTATATACCATGACAAAATGGGGATTTAGCCCAGATATTAAGTTGGCTTAACACCTACAAAAACAATTGATGTAACATTCCATATCAATAAGAGACAAAAATCAAATAATCATCTCTGTAGGTACAGGAAAACTGAGCACCCTATATAATAAAAATCCTCACAAACAGGGGTTAGAACAAAATTTAAATTGATAAAGAATATCCACAAAAACCCACTGCCAAAGTACTTACTGAAATACTAATTTCTCCCAGGAATAAAATAAGGATGTTAGCCTCCATTTAACATTGTTTTGTAGCAAGACCAACTAGGTCAGAAAAAGGAAGAAGAGGCATCCAAATTGGAAAGAAAGAAATAAACTGTCTCTGTTTATAAATAATATGATATATGCAGGAAATCTTAAGGAAGTCACTTTAAAAAATACAAGAACAAATAAGCTTAGCAAGATCTCAGGAAACAAAGTCAACATGCAATATCAACTGTATATTTATACACTTCCAATAATTAATCTAGAAGTAAAACTAAGTAAACAATTCCATTTATAGTAGCACCAAAAGAATAAAATAATTGGGTAAAATTAACAAATGAAGTACAAAACTTATATTCTGAAAGCTGCAATGGCATGAACTATCAAGGAAGTGCAAATCAAAACCACCTATTACATGATCAACAATCAAAAAGGCAGAAAATAACAAGTGTTGCTGAGACTGTGCAGAAATTAAAATTTGCATACACTATTGGTATAAAATGATGTAATTATTTTGATTTTTTTAATTTTAAGGATTACAAAATCCAACAAAACAAAGCAGAACAAAGCCAATCAAAACAAAGCAGCAAAACTGGTACAGAACTTTTGAAGCAGGTTACTAGGAAAACAACAATGGCTACCATAGTATATACTGTTATCTTCACCATAGTTGTCCATTCCATCAGGTATAACAAAATCAAACCAAAACAAAACAGAATAAAACCAATTAAAACAGAACACTGAATAAAGCAAAACAGTTAATCAAAACAAAACAGTGAGAACAATATTGGATCTCAAAGACAAGATAGAAAGAAATCCCCTATATTTGCTATACTTCATATTATCATCCTCCCAATATTTGCTCAGACCACTGGCCCCAGGCCTGCAAAATCAACCAAACAATACAAGCATTCAGTTGCCTTTTGTACCTCAGTTGCCATCAACTTAGCCTGTCCTCCAAACCAGCTGGTTGCTCACAGGGAAGCGGGTAGCAGTTGATTTTCAGCCCATGCACCAGTAGGCTCACAGGAGGTGCTATCTGACTTCTCTCTTTCTGGGCCCTGCATGGTTTGCATGGCTTACCAGAAAGGCTTCTTGGTGGCCTCCTCCCTGTCCCAGCCTGGCTGACTCTCTGGGAGGCACTGACTTTTCTCTCAATGTAATTATTTTGGAAAGCAGTGTATTGGTTCTTTTGAAAGGTTGAACAGAGTTGCCACATGACCTAATAACTCCATGCTGAGGTATATACTCAACAAAAGTGAAAAAATATGTTCATGAAAACAACTGTACATGAAAGCTCATAGCAGAGTTATTCATAATAACCAAAAACTAGAAACAACTCAAATATTTATCAAGTACTTGAAAATAAGTAAAAGAAGCTAGCCAGAAAAAGACTACACACCATATTGTATGATTCCATTCATATGAAGTAAACAGAATAGGTAAAACTATAGAGATAAAAGTAGATTAGCAATTGCCAAGGTCTCAGATGATTGGGTTGGAGAGTGACTGCTAAGGGGTATAGGGTTACCTTTTAGGTTGATAAAAATATTCTAAAATTGTGGTGATGGTCACACAATTCTAAAACACTAAAATCCATAAACTTTCACACTTTAAATGTGTGGATTATATAATACATGAATTATATCTCAATAAAGATAGTACATAAAAAGAAATTAATGATTTTTACAGTAATATCAAATTTTAACTCAAACAGAAAAGATATTAAAGTTGAAAAACAGAACCAATTATAATGAAACTTTTATTCCACGTGAAAATATAGGCACTCTGACTCTTTAAGTATTCCATAGCATGTGTCATCAAAATATATAATTAAAAAGTTGCTGTAATACAATAAATTAATTTTTTAAAAAGACTTACAGTTCTTTTTTTTGTATTGAGAACCGAACTCAGGACCTCATGCCTGCCAGGTAGGTACTGTGCCCTTGAGTTACATCCCCAGCCCAAGACTCACAGTTTTTATTCCAAGACAGGTCAAGGGAGTTAAAAACAAACAAGACTACACAAGACCTAATTAATGAAATTGCTAAGATTAATCCAACCAATAAAATTCAAACTGTATACCCTCAAAAATAATAAAATAAAAAGCACATTCTTTCATTGTTTTAACGCACATTCTTTTTAGATGTCTGTGAAGTATTTTAAATAAAAGTATTTAAATAAAACCTTAAAAATAAGAAATGGCACATAACACATTTTCTAAATGCAATACAATAAGACCTAATAATAAGAACACAAAATTGACACAAATTTTTAAAAAGCTGAATCACTATGAGGTAAATTATCACTTAACAGCTTTTGCTTCATACAGATATCAAAACTGATATTGCACTATATAAACTTAAAAACTGGGTAGCTTGTAAGTGTCATACAAGCCAAATTTTTCCACAAAAGCATTACTAGGTAGATGCTGCATCTCCCTCCGATTATATGTTGCTGGCTCCAGCTGGAGTTCAAACTAACTTGTATCACTATATTTGCTCATGTACATTTAACTTTTCTTTCATTACTCTTTATTTATGTCCATTTATTTCTAAACTACTGTGACATTTATTCTTATATTTTACTTAGAAACTCTAGTATCAAAGGCAATAAATTTCAGTTGACAATTTCATCTTTGGTCGCATCCCAAAAGACAAGCATTTTAAAACTTTTTTTCTGATTATTTTTATAAATATTCAGTATTGTGTAACTTAAATGACAAAGTCTTTTTTAGTTTTTTAAGACAGCGTCTTGCTATGTAATTCAGGCTTACTTGAATGCACTATGTACCCCAAGCTGGCCTTGAACTCACAGTGATCCTCCTGCTTCCCAAATGCTGCATTCCAGGCATGTGTCGTCATGGCTGGCTGTGACAATCTTGTTTTCTGTAATTCTATTCCTTATTTCATTATTCATTTCCTCACTAATTTAATAATAATCAAAGTTTGGTGAATATTTCTTCAAATTTTTCTAGGCTACTAAGACTATATATGTATACAATAATCTCTATATGAATTGGAATTATACTTTCATACTTTACATAAAATTGATTCTTTCACATTAGGCACATTAATGGTAAATTCCCATAACAGCACATACAGGCTTCTTTCAGTGGTATCCAGTTGTATGGATGCAATCATATGCCTTTAACAAATCACCATTGTTGGTGTATTTGTTACCAAATTTAGATATTACAAACACTGCTGCAATGAACATTATTACTGATACATCTTTGCAATCATACAAATATAACTATAGGATTTGAAGTTGTGTTAGTTGCTTCTTTCTCATTGCTGAGACAAAATATCTGATGCCCAAAATTAAGGAAGGGCAAGTTTATTTAGCTCACAGTTGGTGGAGTTTTCAGTCCATAAACAGCCAGCTCCAAGCCATAGTGGCAAATGATAGAGGACAACAGTTGAAGGCACTAAAAGAAAGCAAAAACAACAAGAGCAAAGAAGGAGGGGAGTGTGGAGAGAAGACGCTTTCTGTCCCTTATATTGTATGTAGGCCACACCCACCTGGTGTTGCATTCACACCCATAATCCTAGCATTGGACCATGAATCAATCAATCACAAACTTCAATAGGCCACCTCCATGACTGCATGAAGCTTTGAGGGGAAACAAGATACAAACTATAACAGGAGTTTTCTCATTATTATTCCACAGGTACAAAACAAGTTTTCCTAGGACTTCAAATGATATTGTCCATGTCTGACTCCATTTCTAAATAATAATGATAGAAAAAACAACAAAAAGTACATGCCTAATATGGTTTCAGAGTAGGTGGCATTGGAAAAACTCCAAGAGAGATACAGTCAGACAATAGCAGATAGAAGGGGCCCAGAAATGTGGTCTACTCCCATTTATTACTAGCACTGACACATCCATGAACAGCTATGAGTTTAGAGATTGTGAGTTAGCACTGCTGGGCAGTGGCTCTGTCCTGCAGGTGATTTGAAGAATGACCCTGAGGCCTAGAAGAAAAGTCAAAAGTTGTAAGCTCAGCAGGTCTGCAATCAGAGCACCCACTGTGAACCAGACTCATTCCAGACATATTGTGCATGTTTTCCTCACTGAATTCTCACAGCACACTTACAAGGATATTGTTAGTTAAAGAAATATTTTTTTAAAAAACCTTATAGATGAGAAAATGTGAGGCTTTGAGAGGTTAATTAGCCTCATCAGTAGGACTCAGAGAGGGCCTACACTGACTTCTCCTTGCAGTGATGTATAACCCTGTGTGTTCAAAAGGGCAGCGCTGTGGTACAAGAGCTACGTACTGCATGGCTTAAGCCCACCAGGGCCACACAGGGGCCAAAAGCTGCCTGGTGGGAAGTGGACACAGCCAGCAGGTGGAGTATTTGGGGAGAGAAAGCATCACATCTGTTCCGTGTGCTTATTCCTTGTCTTTCCTTCAGCCACAGGCAGCTACAGTCCCCTTCCTCCTCCTGGCAGAACCTGACAACCACACTCCTGCTCTCTTTGATAGTCATCCCTTCTGTCAAACCGACCTCCCAAGGACCTCACTCACACTATGGCGCAATCTAGTAGCTGTACTTGGGTGTCTCTCCATGCATGCTGCACCTCTCCTACAAGACATGATAAACAAAAAATTAAATACTTTTGGCTCCTTGCACCTGACTTGGGAATTAACACTTTGGTGTTAGCATGTTCACTGTCCCTCCTCTATTCTCACCTTTGAAGCCAAATATCTCTCTAGTTCATAACTTAGCTTAACCCTAAATATGAGGTTTCTGGCTGCCACAGGAGCATTCTGGTAAAGAAATCCTGTTAGGATCACCACAGCTCCTGCCCAGCCTTGATTTTGTTTCTACCAAGTCTTGTGGTGCTGACCCAATCCCTACTCCCCACCAAAGAAGCTCATCCACATGCCCCTCAAAAGAGACAGGTTGCCTTGGATGACCATCAGCTACCAGGAATGGGAGTTTGTGGGGACAGGGCAGTACAACAAGATCTACCCAGTGTAACAGGGGGAATAAAAGAATTCCGAATCTATGGGTCCAAACACTAGGGTCAGTGAGCCACTGGACTGCACATAACATAGGAGACATGGAAATACAGAGGAAGTGGAAAGAATAGAGCCAAGTAAGAGCAAAGGCAGAAGTAGGGGAGGTGCCATGAATCTCACAGATGTTTACAACTCCCCTAAAGGACCAACAAGTAAACAGTGTATGGGAGAACCTGCCAGCGTACAGAGAAGAGAGAGAATGTTTGGTGCCACCAACCAGGTAGTGTCAGTGATATTGTGACCAGCCAGAGAAAAGGTTCCCAGAGGGTCCATGACCTTCATCAAGGCTGACATTGCCATTCCTCTCACCTTGGTCCCAGACCTGACCCTAGAAAAGTCTCAGAGCAGGAATCAGCATCAAGAACCTGGAAAAGTTAGATTCAGAACCAGAAAAGATTAACATCTCAGCGCAATGCTCAAAAAAGGTACATGCTCTGAGCTTGTTTAACACAAAGAAACATCACCTCAATGAGTCAAGGAGGTTGGCCTTTGGTCTGGGTCACCCACATGGCCTCTGCTGGCTTTAGATACTAGAGCTCAGCAAGAACCTTGCAGACCAGTTTTGAGTTATCTAGGTTTTGGAATCCTAGTATTCCTGCCAGGGTTTCCAGCCCCCAGGCTTAATTGATAATATGTTTATAAAGATTTACTGAGTAAGTGAGGTAAAGGGACTTGGAAGGCTGTAAGGGCCAGAAATTCAACAATCATAAGGGAAGTGGGAATATTTTCGAGTAGCTACCTTGTGATGCATTAAATGCACACATCAGCTGAAGACAGAGAGCAGGAATGATAGGCTTGTTCCTCTGCTTAAAATTCCTCAGTGATTCCCTACCAAAATCAAAGTAAAATCTGAGTATCTTAAGGAAGTTTATCTTAAGGAAGCTTCGTGAGCCCTGGCCCTTCCCTACCTTGCCAGTCTTGCCTTTTGCCAGTCCCAGCCCCAACCTTTCCACTTCATGCTTACCTGCCCTTCACTCTGCATCCACTTTATGGCTGAGATTTTCTTTTACATATCATTCTTCCATCTGCTTTCATCACTTACTGTTTCACTGACACCTGGATATAGTCATACTTGATGCTGTGTGTGAATGATCTCATCTAAGCCTCTCAATAAATCTGTGAGAAAGGATTAATTATAGTTATTTTACAACAAAAGAAGCTGAGACTGAGAGATTGACTTGTCCAAAGTGAATACTCATTCCAAGACATGTTCTCTGTACCAAGAATCCCACCAATCAGTCCTGAAGGTGACCAGCAAGCACAGGACAGCAGGACTGATCATTAATTCCCCACAGTTTAATAATTCCAGAAACAATGAGTAGTGGGAGAAAAAGGAGGACAAGGCCTAACAGGCATATGATGGGAGACTGGCTTCTGGCAGCCTGCTCATTCTGATTTGCCTAGAACTTCTCAAGGTTTTAGCACTGAAAGTCCCACATCCCAGAAGCCCACCAGCCCTTGTTTTAAAAACGAAATGTCTGTATCCTAGGAATATCTCCATCCTCAGTCCCAAGCAAATGAGGTTGGTTAGTCATCCTAACTCAAGCCAGTTTCTTTGTCTGTCAAGTGAGATAGCCATGGACAGGATGAGGCCCTGGGGATTCACTCAGAATCAGCATTAATGCTACAATTTGAATAATGAAACAGGTACAGCAAAATCCCAAAAAAATGGAAATTAGGAAAAAGAGTCCCATCTTGGACAACAGCTGGCCTGAATCAAGCTGGAGAAGAGAACAAAAGGGGCCAAAAGGAAACTCAAGTCCTATCTCTGGCTGTCTTATTTGAAGTTGTGTTTCTAATTCCTAGCACAGTACCAGGAATGCAGCAAGTGCTCAGTGCAGAATGAATGAATGAATGAGCCATCACTACTAAATGTCACCCAGCCCTATTGTACAACATGTGAGGGACAAGCTGGATCCCTGGGAGAAGATATAAGGGGTGAGTATGGAAAATCCTACTGGAGACAGGTGTGCACTGGAGAGAACAACCTGTGGGAACTGTGCTAAAGGGCTCACTGTGCTGGGGTTCTGGGCAAGGAGCAGCCCTTTCAAGTTCAGCTAGTTTCCTTTTCGAAAATATGGCCAAGAAAGCAAGGTTTCCACAGAGCCTTCTCCAAAAGCTTCACTGTGAGAGAGCCTTTATCAGCGGACAAAATTCAAGAGGGATTTCCATTAGGCAATCACTTCTACCTTGTAAAAAACTTTTCAAGGTATTAATTATTTTAGCAGCAGCAGATGAGGCTCCGGGATTAGACCTAGAAAGCAGCAGCAGCACCACCTTGTGGCTCTTTTGAGAACGTCAGAGGATTGTCAGTCCCTTATCTGTTGGGTTGAGAACAACCCACAATTTCTAGGAATTCACAACTTTGGAATCTTAGTAAGGATAGCTGCTGGGCTACTTATCAGATCCACTGATTAACCTTTATAAAGTTCCAAAAACTTAAAAACAAGCCCCAAATTCAGAATGGAGGCAGTAATACGTACCCTTTGTTTTCAGAAAACTCCGTTTCCCAGAAAAAATGCACATTGGCCGAGCTAACTGATGTGCAACCCACACATCCAGATTACAGAAAAACTACACTTCATGAGTCTCCCATCTTCCACCTATTGAGGCACACCTTCTCGCTCATAAAAGGAAATATTAATTTTTAACTAAATGTTTTTGTTCATTCATTTAACAAATGTTTAGTGAATGCTGCTTACGTCCCAATCCCTAAAGAAGTACTGGGTATATAACAATGAAGAAAAGAAATACGACAGCTGTCTACCATGGCACGCACAGACCGGTGCAAGAGGTGGCATAAGTAAAATAATCGCTGAACCACTTAGTGCTGCATGGGACATGCCAGGGAAAAGAACACAGGTGTGAGGAGACAAGGAATATGATGTAGTCCAAGGGATCAAATGAAGCTCTTCCTGTGATGTGTTCAAATTAAAACTAGGCCTGAGTTCCCTTCCAGACAACTCACAGAATATGAGCTTTCCAGTTTTCCTGATAGGAGTTGATTTCTGTGTAAATGGGGTTTGAATGGACACACACACAGCCCCTCCCAATGGTAGGGTTTTATCTGATTCCTTTTCATTCCCTTGCCCATTCAACACAACATGCACATGCATATATATCTATATTCATACACACATTCAACTGATTTCTCATCTCTTTGTGCTGAAGAGGGAATTAAATTACATGCAGACGAAAACTGTAGTCAGATGCTCAGGTAAGGAAGAGCAGAAAGGCTCTTTTAAAAAAAACCTTATCTCCAAGGTTCAAACAAGCTGGGTCTGTAGGAAAGCAGCTGAGTCTGCCCCAGGTTCGCGAGTCTACAGCCTGTGCAAGGGAAGATGAGGTTACAGCTCAGCACAGCTGGGAAACTTCACAGGCTCAGAGATTCAGACTTGAAAGAAGGCCTTAAGCCTCACTCCCTCCTGATGTTTGAAGGAGGATGACAGAATGCACAGGAGTCTCAAATCAGACAGAGATGGACTCTAACCCATTTCAGCATGATTTGCCAAATTTACTTCTTTGAGCCATTTCATCATCTGTAAAATGAAATTAAGAATCTCTATGCTACAGGGAGCCTCAAGGTCTATCCTGGTCCCCTCAACCCCACTCAGACCCCTAAAAACCTCAGACCTTCTGTCTTGTATAAGAGAACCAAGTATGATTGACTCACTCTTTCTGAAAAACAATAACACAATATTTATAATTTTAAACTTGTGCTAATGTTTTAAAGAGTAAATGCTTTCAGCTAGCTATGGTGGCACATGTATCTGTAATCATAGCACTCATGAGACTGAGGCAAGAGGAATGAACATTCAAAATCATTTTTTCTGGGGTAAGATGAAATCTCAGTCTTGTTTTAATCTGCATTTCTCTAATGTCCAGAGGTGATGTATATTTATTAGTCATTTGTATTTCTTTTACAAAGGGTCTATTGATTTCATGAGCCCATTTTTTGATTGGGTCTTTTATGTTGGGCCGCCTACAGGTGAACACATGAAGAAAATGTGGAACTTACATACAATGCATTACTCCTGTACCATGCAGAACAATAAATGAGTCATTTATAGGAAAATGGATGCATTTTGATACCATAATATTAAGTGAAATAAATCATACACATAAGCTAATATATCACATGGTGACTCTTATACAAAAAACCCAAAATATGAATAAAGAACAAACAAAAGATAATAGGAAGTAAGGAGATAGATCTGTTTTGTTTTGTTTTGTTTTGTTTTGTTTTGTTTTGCTTTGCTTTGTTTCAAGACAGGGTCTCACTACATATAGTGATCCTACGGCCTCCACCTCACAAGTGCTGGTATTACAGGCATGAACCACCATGTCCAACTTGGGAGACAGATATTTCTCAAATGGAAAAGAGCAAGAGATGGAGGGAAAAAAGAATGGGGAGGGAATAGGGATAAAAGAAAAAGTAATCAAAATTTATTTTGCACATATATCAACTCCACACAAGGAATGCAAACATTACGTACTGTAAACATATAGCAATAAAAACATGTTTTCATTAGAAAAAGAAAGCTCAAGACCAGCCTGGGTTACATAATGAAATCCTGCTCCCCAAATCCTCCCAAAAACAGAGGGTTTTTTTAAAGTATGCTTATTTTTCATAGTGATATAAATATAAATAAATCATTGAATAAGTAAATTGGTAGGAAGATACAGCTCATCCTTACAGAAGAATATCAACTAACAAATGTGCAAGGAAATACGGAAATGGAAAATAACCATTAAGCAAGCAATACCTCATAATTTTTGGAAGCAAGATATTTATCAGTACGAACAGGAAAACAGTGACTTCACCACGAAGAAACCTGGCAAACACCACATCTGCCAAGAGATTGACATCAACATTACAAGCGATAAGGCAGATCGACATCAGTGAGACAATGTCAGAGAAGAGTGTGACATTGCTTGCAGGGTATTTTCACCCAAAACTGTATAATCTTACTCTAATCATAGGAAAACATTCAACAAACCCAAATTGAAGCCATTCTGCAAAATGACTGACCTGTACTTTTCAAAAGTGTCAAGGATGTAAAAGACAAAAAAAGCTGAGAGATTCTCATAGATTAAAAGAGACTAAGGCGACATGACAGCTACATGTAGTACAGACAACTAGACTGGGCCCTGAATCAGAAAATAAAGAACTGGTAACACTCAATAGCTCCACGGACTGGGGATATAGCTCAGTAGACCAGTGCCTACTTGGCAAATGCAGGGTCCTAAGTTTGATTTCCAGTACAAAAATAATGATAATAATGCCTCTAGATTAGCTACATTAGTACATCAATATTAATCTTATTGAGCTATTTAGTTATGAAAAAAAACCTCTGGAAACAATTTGAACAATACAGAAGTGTGGAAATTAGAAGTATCCCTCCTGAAGTCCTACCTCCTATAGGCAACTACTATGAATAGTTCAATGTTTTTTTACATGTATATAAAACCAAAAAGCAGATGTATATTTTTTTAGGTTGCATGTGCATATACAACTATATATTCACAACTAAGATGAAAAAGGTCATAACACACTGTACTCAACAACATGTCTTAGTTTTCCATATGGATCTGCTTTTCTTTTTCATGACTGTATGATATTACATGGCAGTGACGGTCACTAATTTCTTTTTCTTTCTTTTTTTTTTCTTCTTTTTTTCTGTTTTCTTGAAACAGGGTCTCACCATGCAATTCAGTATGGCCTTGAGCTCACTTTGTAGCCCAGGCTGGTCTCGAACTCACAACAATCCTCCTGCCTCAGCCTCCCAAGTGCTGGGATTACAGGTGTGCCACCACACCTGGCTATATTTCTGTTTTATAAAGTTATGTATTTAGGGGTTGGGTATTTAGCTTAGTGGCATAAGTGCTTACCTGGCAGGTGCAAGGTCATCAGTTCAAACCCTGGCACCAAAAAAAAAAAATGGAACCAAAAAATTATGTATTTGTTCTATCTATGCATGTGACTACATTTATGTAGAATGAAATCTTAACAGGAGTGGTTGAGTCATAATAAAGAAAAATTAAAATTTTTTTCTTTCACCAGCAGTGAATAAAACTATTCCTGATCTCCTGGAAAATAATAAATAATTGTGTTTTTATCTGAATATCAATCCAAGGTCTTTGTGCATACTACAGAGGAATTGTGGGTGCCTTGAGTAAACTTCAGCTTTTCCACTTGATGGTCAATTCATTTAAACTTTCTCATAGTAGCCAGGTTCTAGAATGGCCACTAGTGATCTAAGTCTGCCAGTATTCATGTTCTAGTGAGATTTCCTCCCACACAGTATCATAACTAACCTGTGTGACCAACAGAACATAGCAGATGTGATAGCAGGTGGCTTCTGAGTCTAGTTCATAAATAGACAAATGATTCTTCCTTATCCTCTCTTGGATGGCGAGGACTTATGGAAGCCACCCATGTTAATAAACTGACACTCAGAACCGCTATGGAGGCATCAATTCTGCAAGAGAAATTGAAGCCTGCTTCTATCTTAAAAACAAATTATGAAAGCTGGGCATTGAAAGCACGTGGGAGGCTGAGGCAGGAGAACTGTTTGCAAGTTTGAGACCAGCCTGGGCTACAAAGTAAGCCCCAGGCCAGCCTGAACTGCATAGCGAGACCCTGCCTCAAAAAGACAAAAAAAAAAAAAAATTATGCCTCAAGCCTTCAAACAACCACATCCCAAGCCAAAATCTTACTGCAGCCTCATGAGAGACCAAAATCAGAACCACCCAGCTAAGCCACCCCAGATTGCTGGCACTCAGAAGCTATAGGAGATAAGAAATTCTCATTATTTTAAGCCACTAAATTTTGGGGTAGTTGTATAGCAATAGATAAGCAGTACACTCTCTGAGCCTCAAATTCATCTATAAGAGAAAAATGATAATGAGAATACCTGCTACACAGAGAAAAGCTTAGAAGGCATCTGTCACCCAAATGGCCCAAGAGTTTTAGCGTCTTTCCCCTCTCTCCTTGAGAGAAGCTGTGGCAGGCTAGCAGGCCTGATCACACAGAGAGAATGTTTTGAGTTGTGACACCTTTGACCTTTTCATTTGGAGAATGTGTCAAATCAGCTTCTAATTCTAATTTACAGGCACATTACACTGGGAGTGAAATGAGGAGTGAATTTTGTTGCAATGTGTTTCCTGCCCTTTTGTGTGATGAAATTACAAAGTAAACCATCATGTTGTGTTGGTCTCCAGGAAGCTGCCAAACCCTCTCTGGGTAATCCTTGGGCTACTGGGGAGCCTGGCCAGGGATGAGCTAGTATAAAGGACCAAAGAGAAGAGCCTCTTATTTTAGTGCATATGCCAGGAAAGGAAGCCACACCTTTGTTTCCAGGCCTTGTAGACACATATCCCCAAAGTAAATTACTCCTCCTTTCCCAGCTGAGGATGTCCTCAGAGAATGGACTGACTGAACCCAGTGTTGGTGAGGGTGAGCAGAGAAAAACCAGGAGCCATAAAATCCCCAAGCAGGCTGGCCCCCAGCATCCAGCCCAGTGAATTTTGAGACCAACCCCTGAGCTGGCAACACAGGACCAACTGACTGCTCCTCTTCCCTTGAGCAGGGCACTTTCTGCCAGTTCAGGCCAACTTGGGACAGCCTCCCTACATCATCCCTGGAAGCCCAGTCATGGATCCTGCTTCTATCCATGAGTCACAGTAGACCCCGACTAATTAATGGTGCTCTCTATAGTGCCATCTCATGGCCACTTTTAGTAACTGCGGCTTTCCCATAACTATCTTCAATGGGATGTCTCTTCCACCATTTTTTAGCAAGTTTCTCCCCTCTCACATGAGTGGCAAAGCTCTTCCTGATAGTTTTCCATGCCCAAGTATTTGACAACATTTCCACAAAAAAGAGTCTGTCTTCATTCATTTCGGTTGATATAACAAAGTACTATGGGACTGGGTAGCAGCTCTTAAACAACAGAAATGTGTTTCTCACAATTCTGGAAGCTAGAAATCCAGGATAAGGATGCCAGTATGGTTGATCTCTTCCAAATTTCAGGCTGTCAACTTTTCGATGTATCCTTACATGGCAGAGAAAGCAGAGAGCCAAAGCAAGCTATTTTATATCTTTTTATAAGGAGAATAATCCCACCATAAGGGTTCCAGTCTTACGATCTAATAACAAGGAGCTCATAGCTTATCAATGGAGATAGAAGTAACTGACATAATTCAAATGTGCATGGGGTAAAAGTAGCAGGTAATATTTATATAGAACTTATTTATCCCCATATATAATCCCAAAAACAATCTGTCTTAGCTACTTTCCCACCACTGAAACAAAATATCTGACACCCACTTAAAGGAAAAGAGGTTTTTCTGGGTAATGTTTTCAGTCCCTGGTCAGCTGGCTCCAGCGCAAGAAGGGAATGGTGGAAGGATACTGGCAGAGGAAAGCTGCTCATATCATGGAGGCCAGGAAACAGAGAGAGAAGAGAAGAGCCAGGGAGAAAAATGTATTTTTGCAGATCATATCCCTAGTGACCTTTCTCCAACCAAACCCTACTTCCAAATAGCAAGTCAACTGTAGTGCCCCCATAATCCAATAACATTCCACAGCCTTACCTCTGAATACATAAGGCTTCGGGGGAACATTCCAGATCTAGCCACAACACAGGCTTTGAAGTAGAGAGTGTTATTTTCCCCACTTTTCATATAAGAAAGCTGAAAAGGATCCTACTGTGTCTAAAGTCACAGCTAAAAGAAATAGTAAAAGTGGGATTTAAGCACAGGTACTGAAGAACTACAAGTCATACATGCAGCCACTACATAGTCATGTCAGCCCCAGAAAATACATAATGTTTTCCTTCACTGAAGCACAGTATATTAGTCAATTTTCAATTGCAGGACCAATTATCCAACACCCATAACTTAAATGAGAGGTTTAATTTGACTCATGGTTTCAAAAGATGCAGTCCATGGTCAGTTGGCTCCAAAATAGGAACATCATGGTGGAAGGTCAAGGCAGAAGGGTGTGGCAGAGTAAAGGTGTTCATTTCACAACAGCCAGGAAGCAGAGTAGTGGAACAGTGTCAGAGAGGAAGGGGTTAGTGACCATATATAGAGTCCAAGGGCACACATCCATGACCTATGCAGACACACCCAAAAGTATGCTTTACAATTCCCTAGGGCATTCATTAATCCAGTCAATTTGACATACCACAATTAAAAGCCACACACAGGAAGACAAAGTAACATGCCAAAGTGCACAAAAATAGTAAATGTTAGAATAAAGACCTACCTCGAAATCAACTAGCTTCACTAGCAAGGGAAAACCTGACTCTCAATCCCATGTACTGCAGAGAAGGTAAGGGATGAACGAAGCCCTGGTAGAAGTGATTTATGCAGACAGCATAAAATATGAGTAAAATCAAGCCAAGCATCAAATACTAACTGGGGTTTGCAATGGGAACTGGGTGTGGAGCCAAAACAAAAAAGCAATGGATAAAGGAGCCTAAAACTGAGGACCAAGCAGAAAAATGCACCCTGGAGAAATCCTGGAGGAAATGTGGTTTGAAGAACACCTGCCGTTTACAATTCAGGCTGGCTTAGTGGACCTGCCCTCTACTTTGCACAGAGCATTCCAACATTTAGCTAACCTTCCCAGCCCCTGTGCTTAAAGGCAAGGGTTTTCATCCATAAGGCTCCAAGACCATCCTTTATTCGTTCTTTGACCCACATATTTTAGGTCAACCATGTACAGGCCTTTTGTTGGACACAGGGACCCTAGAGAAGTTAGAGCGATCAGATGCCATACCCCAAGGAACACAAGGAAAAAGAACTGTGGGGCCCACTGGGGGTGTGGCAATACACAGCTGGGGATTTCCTGAGCTCCTAGTTCAACATTATCCTAGGAACAAACCAACACACGCAGATCTGTGATGTGTAATGAAGCAGCAGGCACTGTACTCACCCTGCTGAGGCTTTTGGAGACACACAATATGCTTGATTGAAAGGCTCTTTGAGAAGCCTAATTTTTTTTTAACATTAAAGAATTAAATCAATAATGTCCCTATTTCAGCTTCTCTGTGATTATGTCCTTTGTGTCCTGTTTACTATTTAGTTAAAAATGTTCTAAAAATTACAGTCTGTGTCATCTATGCCAAAGGAAACCAAGGAAGGGAGAAAGCAAAGTAAGAAATTAACACAAGGTAAGCAGTACCTAGTATGTACTGAGCACTGTTCTAGGGATATTATATCAATTATCTAAGGATTAAAAAAAACTGATGCATAATTCCACTTATATAAAATTCTAAAGAGGGGGATGCAAACTGATCCACTGTGACAGAAAATAAATAGGTCAGTGGTTGCTCAGGAATGGGGATGAAGTGGAAGGAAAGGAGGGATTGCAGTCACCAGGAAACTTCTGGAGGTAATAGGTTGTTATGGGCTGCATTGGGTCCTAACAAAAGGCTTATTTGAAGTCTTAACCCCTGTTACTCCAGCATATGACTGTATTTGGAGGTATGGCCTTTAAAGAGGTAATTAAAGTTAATGAAGTCATGATGGAGGGCTGTAATCTAATAAAATCAATGTCCTCATAAGAAGAGATTTGGACTCAGACATGCACAGACGGAAGATGATCTGAGGACAAAATGTGGAGGTGCTATTTGCAAGCCAAGGACAGAGGCAACCCCAGAAGGAACCAGACATCCCAACAACTTAATGTTGGATTCCAGCCTCCCAACTGTCAGAAAATGTTTAAACCACCCAGCCTTTAGTATTTTGCTATAGCAGTTGTAGCAAGGACACATTGATAAATCCTTCATCTGGCTTATGGTGTAGTTTCAAGGGTGCACACAAAAGTCAAAACTCACCAGATTATATAACTTAAATACATGCAGTTTATTGGATGCCAGTTAGACCTCAATAAAGCTGCAGTTTCATTTTGTTTTGTGTTTTATTTTTGCAGTATTGGAGAGTGAACCAAGGGTTTTTGCATGAGGCTACATCCTCACTCCATTCCTCACTGCATTTTTTTTTTTTTTTTTGGAGAGAGGATCTCACTAGGTCAAGTTGCTTGACTCAAACTTTCAATCCTCCTGCCTTACCCTCCCAGAGTACTGGGATGAACAGGCATGTACCACCATGCCCCAAAACTCCTGTTTAAACTATTAAATTATTATTTTAATGTTGCCTCCAGCTGTACTCCAGCATGGAGGACCCAATGCTGGACCAGTGGAGACCCACAGAGAAGGACAGATTTGCTTAGTGTCATAATGAGGGGCATAGGCAGACCCAAAGTCATATAGAAGCCTCCTGCCTCCTATCGAGTTCCACATATTTCAACCTTGCCTGCAACTCTGAATCACCTAGCAAGGTTATTAAACTCCCCACAACTGGTTAGCCCTCATCAATTTAATCAAGATATATCACGGTAGGACTGAGGCCTGAGTATTCATTGTTTTTTGCGGGGAGAGGGGGTTACTCCCTGTGTGATTCTAATATGTACTCGAGGTTAAGCGACCACTGCTTTACTCCCCACTCTGGGAAGTCTACTTTAGAAAAATGGGCTTTTTATAGTACCTAGCTGAGCCCAGCCAGGCACAATAACACACTCACCTGCACCGACTGGGAAATCTAATTGCCTTATGGCTCTGTACAGAACCAGCTGAGACTTAATCATTCCATTTACATCAAAATATTTACTCCAAATAGTCATTACCACCTGGAAGGGGCTTGCAGGTAGCTAAGGAAGAAGGGAAGGAAAGCAGCAGGGTTCAACATACCCTGTGAAGGAAGCAGGCTATTTGCAGAGGCTGCTGTCCATCATCTAATGCTCAACTATCCCCCAAGAGATTTCTAAGTGTTTGCACTTTAATGCTCCAGGGCCTGAATCATCCCATTCTGTCTGGTGCAGGTGCTAGGGGTTGGGAATATACCACAGATGATTTGCATAAAGTGAGTGAAATTTGCATAGAGTGGGAAATTTGCATGCAGTAAATAGCTAAGGGGAGGATAAAATTATGGCCCAGAAATGGCCTAAAATAATGTGCTAATTTATAGCCCCAGTGTAATCGGAATGCTTTTCTGAAGTGTCTGCCTCCAAAGAAAGAAAGCTACCCCATTTCTGTATCACGGTTCATGTGCACAAAGTCTGGCAGGATTGAGAATTCTAGAAGAGGGCTGCGAGTGTAGCTCAGTGTTAGAGTGCCAACATACATGAGGCCCAGGGTTCAGATGAACACCCCCAGCATCAGAGTGGATTCTAGAAGAATCTGCGTGAAACAGTGTTTGCTTCTGAAGAAGGAAACTAAAAACTTCAGGTAAAAGGGGAGATTATATTTCACATCCTATTCTCTTGTATTATTTTAATTTTACCTTTATTCTTTTAACAAAATAATAATGTGAGACACACAATATTCAGTACCAATGAAATATTAAACTTTAATGACTGTGTATTAAAATGTTTATTAAATTTAATTTCATAATTATTATATTAAACTTCAATTTAAAATGTATTGAATACTATGAAGTTATTGGAATAAATTAATATTTATTTCTTTCAGCAAACATGATATTTCAAGGGGTCCTGCCTCTGGGGTCTTCAGAATGCTATCTCTGAACTTCATGCTCTCTCCCCATTTCTCCAAGGACAATAAGAAACAGGACACTGTGGAGACCAAGTTTCTATTTTTGGTCTTCTCTGGAAGGAACAATTCCACCTGGACACATTCATGAGCCAGTACAACCCAGACTACTTCTGAGGAAAAGTGTGAGGCTCAACTAGAGGTGCTGGGCTTGTGGCAAGAATACTCCAGCAGGTGGAATCCTGGTATTGCAGCCCAAGAGAGGGCTCCCAGAGAAACACTGGTCCCTGAGCATAACTCTGGCTCTAGAGTTTGTAGTTGAAGGTGACTGCCATCGTTACTATTGTATGTTCCGCCAGGGATGGGGGGAAACTGGTATGACCAGGGAAATCTGGATAAGGATACTTCATCCCCAATATACCTAGCACAGCCAAGCAGGGAAGATGTTGGAGGCTAAATAACCCCCTCAAATATGTCTGCATCCTAGTATTTGGAACCTATAAATGTTAATTTACAGAACAAAAGGAACTTTGCAGGTGAGATTACATGAAGGATCATGACATGGGGAGGTAGTCCTGGACTATCTGGGTGGGCCGAATGCAATCACAAAATCCTTACAAAAGGATACAAACGGAGTCAGAGTCAGAAGAGATGGTTGTGTGCCAGAGGAAGCAATGAGAGATTTGCTGATACTATGTAGCTGGTTTTGAAGATTAGTACCCTTATAAAAGAGGTCCGTGGGACCCCTTCTACTCTGTGAGGACACAACTAGAAGACACCTTCTTTGAAGCAGAGAGAGCAACCCATCATGAGGCACCAGGTGCCCTGGCCCCTTGACCTTGAATTTCACTGTCTCCAAAACTGTGACCAATAAATTTATGTTGTTTATAAATTGTCCCATCAAGATAAAGATCTCCAAATGAAAGTACTGACTCCTGGTCATAACTTGGGCTTGATTATCTTCATTTTAACTTCTCTCCTTCCCATTTCTCTGTTCCATGAGGAATGGCATACTTGGGCTGATTACTGCTTCCCAGCATAACTAGATGACTTGCTAGACTATGTTGTGGTCTTTCCTGATGCATCCTAGCACAAGATAATGATTTTGCTCAACAGCTCTGGAGTTAGGCAGACCTGGATTAGAAAGTAAAACACAAAAAGCTGTCCTGTAAAGGTTCTCCCTGTAGGTTGCCCACAGGTTTCACAAGTCTGCCCCATCTTCTTTGTTTATCAGATGGCATCCCTAAGTAAGGATGCATCATCCTCATGCAGTGTCCTCACGTAGAAATTCTACAGATAGTTCCTTTTCTAATTTACTAAAAAATTAATAGTAACCATACTTTTTTAAATTGCTACATGTCTGGCACTGAGTTAAGCATTTTCCATTAACATATCTCCTTTGATCATCACAAGAATTCTATGAAGTATTCTATTCCACAGGACGGTTCTCTGGAAGGCCTTAGACAACTCAGTTCTTGTTCTCACATGTAATTCTTAAGAATGACTATAGAATATGCTGGAAATGAAACATCCTAAAATAAGAAGGAACTGGACAGGACAGTTCCAAATGTCTACACACACACACACACACACACACACACACACACCCTCTTTCAATGCTTTAGCCCAGCAAGTATTGTTACCCTGTATATAAAACCAGAGTGGGTTGCTTTCTGGAGTCCCTCAGCTGTAATGAAACCACCACACAGAAGTAGAATAGCAGAAGTTCTCATGGGGTTCCTCGAGATTTGGACAACATTATAAGGACACAGACACCATAAAGAGCCCACTACCAAGACTTTCCTCACGGTAGCCCATCCGGTAGCCCAGGTGTCCTTTTATCTTGCTTTCTCTCCCTTTACTCTGCCCAAGCTCACACTACAAATCCAGTTTCTCGCTCACTCTTCTCTTTTACTTTCTCGAATAAACTTGATCACTGATTTTTGCTTGTTTTGTTCAACTCTTTGAGGTGAGAAGAATCTGGATTCTAACTCCTGAGAGAGAGGTGAGCAACCCAGACCCCTGGAATGTTCAATTGGGAAGCACTTGTAGAAGGAACTATGTGATACCATGATAACACAGCCACCAAAATGATTTTACAGCATTTTGTAAATTTTTGTGTGAAACCAGATTTAGGCACCAGCCTAGATAAAAACATCCCAACCTATTGCTATTACCTGGAAGGAATTTTTTTTTCCCTCTTTTCTGTGAGATTAGAAATACATTGCAAAGCTCCTGTGAAATCCAGAGTGCAAAGTGTGGGCATGAACACCACTGACTGGTCTGGTTTCTGCCTTAAGAATCAGAGTCCTTTCGAAGATTTGGCTGTTTAAAAGATAATATTAAGAAAAGAATCCAATACTTGGAATGTGAAAACTTGGGTTATGGTTTTGAATATGTCACATAGTCTCTCTGGGCCTCAGTTTCCATAACTTGAAAATTGTAGCAGTTACCTCCAGCATCACCTACTTTGCTTGGTGTGTCTGTGTTCCAGAGAAACTAGAGAGATCCACGCAAGGTCAAGACTGTCTATCCAGGGGCTGGGGATCTAGTTCAATGGTGTAAGCACCAGACTGGCAAGCACGAAGTCATGAGTTTGATCCCCAGTACTAAAAAAAAAAAGACTGTCTATCCCTTAACAATCCAGAAACCCTTGCACAAATAGAAAAGTACCTAATTGTTGGAGGACTCAGTTTTTAATAGTTTCATTTCTATGCATTTTAGCTTCAGAGAATAATTTCAAGTTTGGGAGCTTCGGTTTTTTAATGTAAATTGGCTTTGACTTGGAAAGAACTGAGACTGAGTTCTGGGGTGTGGCTTCCAATCTTAATGACCATATTTACATATCAATGGCCTCTCACATCATTTGCTGCTTTGGCCACCCTGGGAGCTTAGGTGGTTCAAGACATAATGGAAAGATGGAAGAAATGCTGGTTATTCTTCCTTTTCAGAAAGTTTAAATATAGGGACTGCTTTGAAATAAAAATTTCCCCATGGACTTTTGAAGTCAGACTGAGGAGATAAAACAGATAATATTTTATCAAACTTACTAAATCTGTAAAGAGTATGGTGTGAATCTTTAACATTTGTATGAGCACACCTGCCTTTTGGAATTCTCATTAAGCCTCCTAAAGACCATTCATGTACCCCCAAATATTTATTGAGGGCTTATTTAGTGCCAGGCACTGTGCTACATGCTACAGCTATACAGGGGAAGAACACAGATATAGTCATTGTCCTTCAGTTTGGACACAAAGAGACAGATGTTTAAAAAAGAAAGGAAAATTAAATAAAAGAGAGAGAGGAAGAAGAAGGAGAAGGAAAAGGAGAAGGAGAAGGAGAAGAAGAAGAAGAAAAAGAAGAAGAAGAAGAAGAAGAAGAAGAAGAAGAAGAAGAAGAAGAAGAAGAAGAAGAAGAAGAAGAAGAAGAAGAAATCCTCCATGGTTAGATAATAAAAAATGTAAAATAGGAGATATTTAACATATATAATTTGTTTTTAATAAAATATTTTGGTTTTCAAAAAAAATATTGAAAAACTGCAGAAACATAATCTATAATAAGAGCTAAGAGTATAAGGATGGAATATTCTGAGAATGTATGAGAGGCAGGCTTCCGTGACTAATGAAAAAAGGTGTGGAGAAAGAAAGCACATTATCACACATACGCATGTGTGCACACACAACACACACGTGTCAGAGAATAGAAGACAAGAGTTGTTTGGGGCTTAAAAAGCTGAAAAAGGAACAATCAGACATCAATACAGACAGTAAGGGGAATAATGGTATACAAATATGTCATAAATAGATGCCAGGAGCCTCAGTCTATTTTTTTTTTAAAGAGAAATAGGAATCCACTGAAGAATTCTAAGTAGGAAGATGGTGTGGCCAGATTTACATTTTTAAAAGACATGTTGGCTGATACACAGAGATCATATTCAGAAGGAGACTGTGCGAAAGCCAGACCAGTCAGGGGCCCATGATAATAGAGGTGCAGGCATCTTCTTTAGTATCTAAAGAAGATGGAGAGAATGAAGTTGACTGCTGTTTAGGTGGTGATGGACTGGTAAAGAAAAGGAGAAACAGAAGCAAGTACCAAGAATGATGCCAATGTATTTGTTGGCTTTCTCACTGCCAGTATTATAGACAGCTAAGTTAGTAGAAATATCACAGGCAGTCAGATAGGACCAGGCATTCAAAGAAGACAGTACAGAAGAAAACATTACACCTATGGCTGGCAGCACATTTGTTGAAGACCAGGCCTCAAGAGAAAGATGGAATGACTATACCTACATACCTTTCTAAAGTTATAAACAACAATGATCAATATTTTAAACAGGCATCAGTCACCCAGGTGGGGAACCAAGACTTTCTTGACCCATCCTTTCCCAGAAAGGTCCTTGTTTTTTCTGTGCACACTTGCTACATGACTTGCTTCCCCTTTGCATCAATATTATCTAAGTGACTGTACTTGTATTCTTATTGCTTGATCATTGCTTTGCCCCACCTTATACTTTCCTCATGATTTCATACCTACCCTGTGATTCTGTTCTATAAAGCTTTCCCTGTAAGTGGGGCCCACAGCAACCCACTCCAAACCCCTCCTGTCTCTCTCCATGTCAATAAATGTTTCCTACTCTTAACCTTTGTTTTTCCTTAGATTTCATTCTTTGATTTCAGGAAACATGAATTCAGTGTATCAGACATCTAGCAGGCTGAAAGTTGTAATATTTCCCCTATACTATTTGAAGGTCCATGATATCATTCCTATAACACTAGGACAAGATACCTGCTGCACACAATTAAAGAAAGACAGATCTGTTTTGATACATAATTTCAGAGGTTTCGGTTCAGGTCAATTGGTTCCAATGCAGGAATAACAGGGCAGAAGGGCATGGGGAAGCCAATCCGTTCACTTCATTGCAGTCTGAAGGCAGAACAGCAGAAGAATGCAAGAGAGGAAAGAGCCAAAGACCAAATATAATCCCCAGGATCACACCCCACGCCCCACCCGGCCACACACCGATGTGTACTTTACTAACCTGCTAAATATCTCTCAAGACCATCGAGTTGTTAAAGTGGAATGGACCAATAATAGGCTAGGTTTTTGCAGATGACAAGAAAAGAATTGCCAAGTGTACAGTCAGTAGTAGGTAGCAAGCAGCTACATTTATTGAAGGTCATAGGAAGTTAAGCTCAGGGTAAATCAGTATCACCATAAGATAGGGCACAGACAATAAAAGGTGCCAGAGTGATAGAAAAACACTCACAAAGAGCAAAGCATGCAAAAGTAGCAACAGCAACCAAGAGGGGTAGATAAGTCAGGCTTTCAGAATTTAAAGGTCAGATATGTCTACTTAGGTGCCTCCCACTGAATCTCTAGGTGTGATTGATGGGAATGATTGACAGGGTGCTGTCATCTTAGTGCTTTTAATACACTCTTGTCCCAAAATTCACTCTGGTCTCGATTATGTTTATGACATGTACTATATATTTATGAACCTGTAATGAAGTGGGCATACAGTAAAGGTGACTGCTTCCAGAGTAGAAGATCCAACACAACTGCGCTCATGCTTAGAGCACCATGATCTCCTAAGCTTTTGTTATTTTATTCTCCACCTCTCTTAAAACAGTGAAAGCTCACAAGGAAAAACCGTAGGGTGCCGTTAGAATTAAATGGAGAGGATGAAGTGACTCACTCACCTTCATTGTTTCAAAATGTACTAAAGTGACAATCAAGCTTAACCATCACACTCAGGTTTCTGACTCAAGTAAGTGAAAGGGGGTGATGCCATTAATAGAGATGGGGGCCCAGGAGGAGGACCAAGCTTAGGGTGGGGTTGGTATGGAGACTCAAAAGAAAATGCTGAATATATTGAGCATGAGGGAACCTTGAGGCATCTCTGAGACAAAAAGAAGCAATTGGGTATCAGACTCAGGAAAGCAAACTGCACTGGAGGTGAACATGTGAGAGTCCTCTCAGCCTTGGGTTGAGCTATAAGATGGTATCAGAAGAGTAAGAAGATGAATGGAGCCTTGAGCAACTCCAGCATTCTATTAAACTGTCTCTACCATACATGGCGGCCGTTGGCGCAAGAAGTTTCTCCATGTTCTAGATGTGCAATATTTGTACCTCTTTACTGATAGACTTTTTCCTTTCTCTAATTCATACCTCTGATTGACACATCTTCTATGTAGTTTGTAGTCTTTCCAAAAAAAAATACTCTGAATGAAGTTCCAAATAAATAATCCAGACACTTCAGATCATGGGACAATATATAAGGCAAGCAGACTGGCCTTTCACAAATGCCAGTGTCATGAAAGATATAAAAATGATGGGGGGAACAGTTTGGATGTTTAAATTGAAAGGAAAACATTATAAGGGACACACTGGTAATGGTAAGGGAAAATGAAATATGGTATATCCGAGGTTACTGTAACAATACTAACATTCTTGCGTATAGCTATGATATTAGAATTATAGAGAGAATGGCTTGGTTCTTGGAAGGCATATACTGAAGCACTTGGAGACATGTCTGGGGCTTTCAACAGTCCAGAAAAAGAAATGTTCATAGGCAGATACAGAGAAAAATACAGGAAATATAGGAATTTCTTTATTTTTGGAGAGTAAAATGGAAAGTGTCTGGGTTATCTATTTGCTGCTCTTGTAAATTTTCTTTAAATTGCAAATTTTTCAAATGAAACATTAGAGAAGTTACAACATCTGAGTTTAACTAATGAAAATTAGGCTATATTTCACCAATTAAAAACTGCAGGCCAATGTTGACTTTTCTTTTATTAATTTTATTAGTATGGTTTTCATATATTCATAATGCTCACAGTCATCATAGGGAATTTGTACATGTATGTAATATATCTCAATTCTTTTTTCCCTAGTTCCTTTCCCTCCCTTCAATCCTTCCTTCTCTCCTTATTTACAGAAGTTTTGTTACCTTTGTTTTCCTTCTACACTTTTCCCCTTTTTCCTTCATTCCATTCCCCCCTACCCCCTTCCTTGCTCCCCTTCCCATTTGAATGTTTTCATCCTGCTTCCCAGTATCTATCACCCATTTTGGTCCTCTGTTTACACTTTCAGTTGGTTTCTCACACAAGAGGAAAAAATGCAATATTTAAAACATGTTTGCCCAATTTATTTTACTTACCTGTAAGGTCTCAAAGTGCATCCATTTATCTAAAAATGGCTCAAACTTATCCTACTTCATGACAGAGCAGTATTATTCCATTGTATTAAAAAAAAAAAAAGGCCAAAGATGTCTCAACGGAACACCCCCTGCCTAGCAGGCTCAAGGTCATGAGTTCTATTCCCAGTACCAAAAAATTTTTTTTCTTTTTCCATTCATCCCCAATGGCCATCTGAACTGTTTCCAAGATTTAGCTATTACAAATTGTGCATATATAGCAGTGATGTGATGCTTTTAATTATTTCAGGAAGATACCAAGAAGGGGAACAGCAGGGTTGACTGAAATCTCTAGTTTTGGTTTTTTGAGGAATTTCCATACTGATTTCCATATTGGTTGCACCAAATTAACACTCCTGCCAACAATGGAGAAGAGTTGCCTTTTTTCCACTGACTTGCTGTCGTTTGTTATTGGTTGACTTCTTGATAATAACCATTCTTTCTGGGGTGAGATGAAATCTCAGCATTGTTTTACCTTGCATTTGTCAAAGGATCAGTGATGGTGAACATTTTTTCATATATTTATTTGCTGTTCATATGTCTTCATCTGAGAAGTACCTATTCACTTAAGATGCCCATTTTTGGATTGGATCTTTATATTTGGGCAGAGTCTCATTTTTTAAATTTCTTTATATATTCTAGATGTTAGTCCTTTGTCTGAGGAATAGCTAGTAAAAATTTTTCCCCATTTTGTGGGTTTTTGCTCTGTCATTGTTTTTTGTTTATTGCTTGTTTGCTATCCAAAAGCTTATTAATAAGATGAGATGCCAGTTGTTGATTCTTTGTAATGTTTCCTGTGCAATCAGGTTTCTGTTTATAAAGTATTTGCCTACTCCTATGTCAAGAGTTTTACCTGTTCTATCTTCCAGTAGTTTTGTTTTGTTTTGTTTTTGTTTTTGTTTTTCACACAGGGTTTCACTATGCAATTCAGGCTGGCCTTGAATTTATTTTGTAGACCAGGCTACAATCCTCCTTCCTCAGCCTCCCAAATGCTGAGATTAAAGGTGTGAACCTCCACACCCAGCATGTTTCCATTTTTTTTTTAATATTTAGATCTTTGACCCATTTCAAATTTCGTTTAATGCATGGCGACAAATACAGATACAGGTTTAATCTTTGACATGAGGAAATCTAGTTTTCCCAGCACCATTTACTGAAGGAGCTATCTTTCTTTTATGAAGGTGTTTGGCCACTTTGTCAATGATAGGATATCTTAGTGTGTTTGGAGTTGATTCTGGATTTTCTAATCTGTTCCATTGACCTCAAGTCTGGTTTCATTTTTGTTTTTGTTTTTCTTTCTTTCTTTCTTTGCCAATAATACGCTGTTTTCATCAGGGTATCTTCCTAGTATAATTTCAAGTCAGTAATTGTGATGTCTCCTGCCTTGCCTTTGTTGTTCAGAATTGCTTTTGTTATTCTAGGTCTCTTCTGGTTCCAAATGAATTTTAGGATTCTTTTCTCCAATTCTGTGAGGTATGCCACTGTTATTTTGATTGGGATTGCATTAAATCTGTGCACCAATTTTGGCAGTAGGGCTTTTTCCCTATACTGGTTCTTCCTACCTAAGACTAAGGGGTATCTTTCCATTTTTTAAAATCCTTTTCAATCTCCTTTTCAGAGTAGTTTTCAATGTAAAGGTCTTTTACTTCCTTCATTAGACTGAGTCCTAAGTATTTCAATTTTTTGAATGCTATTGTGAAAAGTGTTGTTTCACTAATTTCTCAGTGAGTTTGGTTTTCGTGTACAGGAATGCTACTGATTTTTGAGTATTGACTTCGTATCCTGTTATGCTACAAAATTTGGTTATTAAATATAGGAGTCTTTTGGTAGAGTTTTTGGGGTCTTTCATGTCATCTGAAAATAATAATTGAACTTCTTCCTTTCCTATGCTGTCCTTATTCCTTTTATTTCTTTCATGTTTAATTGCTATGGCTAATGTTTCCAGGGCTAGACTGAAAAGCAGTGGTAATAGTGGACATCCTTTTCTTGTTCCTGATTTCAGAGTAAAAGCTTTCAATTTTTGGACCTTTGAGTATGTTGTTGGCTATTGATTTGTCCCTTGGCTTTTATCCAATTTTTGTACAATTTTTATCATACATGGGTCTTAGACACTGTCAAATGCTTTTTCTCCATCTAATGAGATGATCATGTGGTTTTTGTCCTTGATTCTGCTAAAAGAGTGTATTACATTTAATGATTTGCATATGTTGAAGCATCCCTGTATTTCTAGAATGAATACTACTTGCCATGATACATAATCTTCTTGATAATTTGTTCCATTCTGTTTGCTAATATCTTATTGAGGATTTTTGCAACTCTGTTCATCAAGGACATTGGCCCATAGTTCTCTTTTCTAGTTGGTATCAGGGTAATGCTTGCTTCCAGGAGTTAGTTTGTGAGTACTGCTTCCTTGTCAATTCCATTAAAGAATCTGAGGATGCAAGCCACATCTCACATCTGACTAGCTGACTACAAAATCAGGGTTCCCACTATTCACTGCAAATTCAACAATTCACTGGAATTGCTCAGAAGAGCGTTAGAAAAGACAGAAAAGTTCTAAATTTTCTACTATCATTTCATTATAGCAAAGGATATGACTAGAACTAGCCAAAAAAAGGAACACAGTGAGTTCTGGGAGGAACTCCAATGCAAAACTTCCATTGTTGTTTCCCTACAGAGTTAGGATGTGTTAGCTTCCACAAGGATGTGTAACAATCTAGAGTACCACCAACCAGGGAGGCTCACCTGAGGTATAGTGTTTAGAGTTTTTATTGGGTTTTCATTATGTGGCCATCACTGATTGATCCCTGGCTATTTCCTTCTTCTCCCCCTCATAGATCAGGCTGATCTATCATGTAGCTCAATCCTCTAATCATACTATGGCCAAGCCCCATCTTCATTAGCACCCCCTATCAGGGCCCATGATGAATAGCAAAGATACTCTTTTCACTCAGGAAATTCCAAACACCTTCCAAGAATCAAAGTCAAAGGCCAACCACATTCCGTATTACATATACATAAGATTTTTAAACATATTTTAAATTTTAAGTCTTCATGAAAGATACCTATAGAGGACTAGGAGTGTAGCTCAGTGGTAGAGTGCTTGCCTTGTATGCAAAAGGCCCTGCATTGCAAAAAAAAAAAAAAAAAAAAAAAACAGCATGGTGAAAAAAACGAAAACAAGAACCACAGTAGGAAGGCCTAGAACAGCTGAATCAAAAACTACTCCAGAGTCAGGAATGGTGGTTCATTCTGGAACTCATAATTCTGAGCCAGGAGGTTTGGCATGAGTTGGAAACCAGCCTATACTACATAGTAAGTTCACAACCAGCCTAAACTATGTAGTAAGACCTTGTCTCAGAAAGAATAAATAAGTTTTTAAAGCCTAGCCAGTATTAGCCCCATACAGCCTCCAACAGCAGCACAGTCTGTTTGCATCTCAAGTTTAAAGACACCACTGGGAATCCACGCATGGTGGCATACACTTGTAATCCTAGCACTCTGGAAAAATCTGGAATGCTGAGGCAGAAGGACTGTGAGTTTAAACCCAGCCTGGGCAAGTTAGCCACATAGTAAGACCCTGTCTCAAAAGAAAAAAATGTAAAAGATCTAGGGTTGTGGCTTAGTGAGAAGACCCTGATTTCAACCCCTAGCATACAAGTGCGCACAGCACACGCCCACAACACTGGGATGTCTCAATGGTTCCTATTTCAAAGACATTAGGATAAGTCATTTCACTTTCTACCCAGGTCAGCTATAAACAGTAAACATGCAGTTTGTAGGAGTGAGAAATAGAAGAAAATAACTTATATTTGTTGCCCAATATGAAGTACTTCCCAATCCAATTTAATATGCCAAATTCCTATGGTAATCACTGCCTATACTACTCCAATCAAATCAGAGCCTTCTAACTCTCCAGCCCAAAAGGGAGGAAGTCAGGATTCCACAAGCCGTGTGAAAAATCACTGTATAATTGCAAATTAGAGCCATAATCAGCCCTCTGGCCCTTAAGCCTTCATCACTAGGCTGTGAATCAAAATGACTTGCTGTAAGCAGATATTGCAGAAGAGACCCAAAGCACAAAACAGAGAGAGCTGCCTTGTTCACAGACCCAGCTGGAGGACAGAGGGAAGAAATGTTCATAAAAAATGAAGAGACTTGTTAACCAGGAAACACAGATTCTAGAAACATCAGTATTCTCTCTGTAATATTTTGTTTTT
The DNA here is from genome assembly GCA_004027455.1 of Hydrochoerus hydrochaeris. NCBI lineage: Eukaryota > Metazoa > Chordata > Mammalia > Rodentia > Hydrochaeridae > Hydrochoerus > Hydrochoerus hydrochaeris. Next base: position 58,309 of record PVLA01002704.1, read on the forward strand.
AAATATGAAAGTGATACATGCACAAGGTTGGTTTCTTTGCAGTTTTTTGTTTGTTTTAGCATTCAAACAGGAAAAGGGTGTATCAGGAGCAACATTTGAACTATTCAACAACTGTTGCAAGGACACAAACCAATCAGAAGAAACTCTAGCTACTCTGCTCTACTGGGAAGTACCTATTGAATAGCTGCCTCCGTGTACAACAAGGAGGTCACTTACCAAACACCCAGCCGAGTTCCTCAGAGCTGTCCACTGTTCATTTTTTAAGACTTCTTCTGGAAATAATTTGTGTATAAAGCTGGGGATGTAGCTCAGTGGTACAATACTACAGAGAGAGAGAGAGAGAGAGAGAGAGAGAGAGAGAGAGAGAGAGAGAGAGAAGAAAGAAATTTCATGTCTAGAATTCATGTTTTTGAAAATTGGCCTGTAGCATGGTTTTTTCCTTTTAACAATGTATTTGCTATGGGTTTAAATGGATCCCCAAAATTTCACATGTTGGAAACTTAATCATCAAATTCACATGTTAATGGTATTTGGAAGTGAAGTCTTTAAGACGTAGTATTAGGATTAAATGAGGTCATGAGGGTAAAGCAAAATCCTCACAATAGCACTAGTGCCTTTACCCGAGCTAGCATGCTTGCTCTGTCTTAGCACATAATAACCTCTGCTGTGCAACTAGTGGCAATTCTCTCCTGAGATGCTAAGCAGATACCAGCACCATGCTTTTAGACTTCCTGGCCTCTAAAATCATAAACCAATAAATTTCTATTCTTTGTAAATTACCATTCTCGGGTATTTTGTTATAGCAACCTAAAATTGATTAAGTGTTTTAAGTATCTTTTTACATCTGCATATGTAGAGATACCTCATTTTTAAGCTTCAGCAAAGCTATTCAAGTAGTCCATGTGTGGGTGCTGGTCCAGGAAGTGTTTGTTATTGGTCTGAAAAAGATAAAGAGGAATTTGTATCAGAATGAGTATCAACTATATATCTAAACACACTGTTGATACTTTTTAATTTGTTTTTATTTTGTCAGTAAGACTTTCTTGATAAAGAGATTGATTTGCATTCTGGTTCAAGCACCTTAATCTGCTGGTAGATCAGGAACAAATGGCAGATTGTCTGCTTAGAGCAGCACAGACATAGACTATCACCTTAACTTATTTAATCAGTCCCCTTTTGATGAGCACTTAGGTTCCTATGTAGTCTTGTATACATACATCTTTGTGCGCTAACTTGGAAGACTGTTTCTGTAGGATGAATTTGTAGCAGTGTGGAATCAAGCATTATATAAATCACAGGAAAGCTAATCATGATGATGCCAGAGTTAGGAGAAACTCCCAAAATACCTAATGCAACTCTTACATTTCATCAATGAGAAAATGAAAGTTGAGAGTAAAAGCAAGTTTCAAAGTCAACCAATATCTCTGAAAGATAATTGGGGATCAGTAAAGCAACGGCCTAGACATAGTCTTAGAAGCCAGCTCTAATAATGGAGTGACTTTCTCCCAAATCAATACAATCACAGATATCTGAAGGTCGTCCTGACCCCTGACCCACAAGAAACCCAGGTCCTGTTTCCATGGATGTTGTTAGGTCTCTATGAAGATCTGTAAGAAAGATAGTACAGCACATTGAGGAAAAAGAAAAAAGTTGCATTAGACCACATATCCTACAAAGGGTGATAATTCACCTAGAACTTAAGTGAGTTCAGTGAATGTGGGTTCTGGTCACTATCTTTTTCTGAGAAAGAAAGAGAATGACAAAAAGGAATTGGGGGAAATTAAGAATTAAAAAAGTAGACAACAAGTCAGTCAGGGATGGTGGCACAGGCCTGTAATCTCTGTATTTGGGAGACTGAGGCAGAAGGATCACAAGTTTGAGTCCAGCCTGGACTACAAAACAAGCCCCCCAAAACAATAAAAAGTAGAAAACACAGATGTATAGGAGGTGGGCAGTGGTAATATTGTAGCAAAAGCTATGAGAAGTGATCACAGATGTAGAAAAAGAAACAGTAGACTCCTGGAAGCAAAGAGAACAAAAAAGGAAGAATAAGCAGATAACAACATCAAAGCTACAGAGCATGCAAATAAGATGTAACCACCAGATCTGACGGTGTAAAAGCCACTGGTGACCTTGGTGAGAATCACTTCAGGAAAGCAGTCAGAGCAAAATCCAGATTGCAGTGGTTGTGAAGAAAATGGAAAATGAGCTACTGAATATGACCTTTAGGCAGACTGAGGAGGAGAGTGAACGGGGAGATGGAAGGTGGCAGTTGGGAAACGCAGAAGTAGGCCCTAGAAGACTTTTATTCAATATCTGCATGCACAAGCAGGTCACTCACTCTCGGGGCCAGTAGCTGGAGAGAGAAAGGTGAATCCAGCTTCTGGCACCAACCTCTACTGAATTGTGGTTCCCTGGGGATTTATACAAATTATCCATAGAAGTAGAACTCTGTGCCCATCCTGTTTGCAAGACGTGTGTGTAGGGTATGATAATAACAATAGCCACTGTTTATTGACAGGATACTTATGCAAAGCTAAGAGCTTTGCATAAATTATTTCATTTAATCCTCACAACAACCCTGTAAGGTAGGCCTTATTATTTTCTTCAACTTGAATTGATGAAACATGAGACACAAACTGCTTAATTAGCCTGTTACAGGCCATCGAGCAAATAAATGACAGCATTAAGATCCAAAGCCAGGTTCACCCTATCCAACACCCATGCTCCTTCCTATGAAGCCAGAATTACATAAGATGAACTATGTCAATCAGAGCCATCAGCAACGTGTGGGGAGCTTTTCAAAATGCAAATCCCCAGATCCCACAAAAGATGTACTCATTTTTTTAATGAAAATTGGAGCCCAGAATCTGCAGGCTCCATAAATGATTAAATTTAATTCCATAAATGGTACCTATGTTCACAGAAGTTTACCTCTTTACTCTGAGCTGCCTATCACTGGTCTTCACTCAAGTTAGGATTCACACTCTTCCCTAAGAGTAAAGAAAATTTAGATTGCTTGTTTGAGAGAAAGAAGCTTCTTTTGCCTTAGCCTGGACCTAATGAATGAGCATTTCCAAGGGGCAAGCCTGGAAGCCTACATGTTTAATAAGCTTCCCAGGTTAATTCTTATCTTCACTGAAGATTAAGCAACACCTGTTTTGTCATTTGCAGCTAATGCTAAATGCTATCCTGTGCTCTAATTTGGGTTCTAACACTTAATCATTCTATGATTCATCAAATGGGGATAAGAAGGTGGTTGTTTAGATTAGATATTGTACCAATTAGATTAATTAGATATTGTACCAATTAGATTGACCTGATTATGACAAGAACAAGGTAACAGTGGTTTAAACAAAGAAATTTATTTTTCTCTCAAGTTAAACTTCAGAGTAAACAATCCAGAACTAGTACAAAATGTCTAATCATTAGAAAACAAGATTCTGACTATATATTTGTCTGTCTTTTCATTATTATTAACATGTCACCTCATGGCACAAAATGGATGCCACAGCTGCAGTCACTATGTCTACTGTTCTGAATAAAAGAAGAGGGGATACACCTTCCAGCAGAATCAGATCCCTTTAAGGTTTCTAAAGTTCCTTGTAATGTTTCTTTTTCTTTCTTTCTTTCTTTCTTTCTTTCTTTCAAACACTTCTTGCTTATATTGTATTGACTAGGACTTGGTCACAGTGTAATATCTAGGTCAAGGAGAGCAAGGAACTAAAGCTTTTAGTTAAGCATCAGGTCTTTGCCTCCTCAGATTTACCAGACTTCAGTCATTTACAAAGAAACGGTAAATTTTGTTGTTGTAGCCTTTAAAATGAATCTCTGCAGGCCAAGTGTGGTGGTACATGCCTATAATCCTAACACTTGGGAGGCTGAAATAGAAGGATTCCCTCAAGTTCGAGGCCAGCCTAAGCTACATGGTGAGTTCAAGGCCAGCCTGAACTACAGAGTGAGACCATCTCAAAAAAAAAAAACGAGGGGGGGATGGTGGGCAAAGTCAGGGAATACATCTCTGTGACTTCTTACTGCTGGGAGCTGAGAATTATAGCTGCTGTGCTTTGAACTCCATTGGCTGTATCACCCAAGTAGACACAACATCAACAGCTGAGGACAATAAGGTACAAAGTTGGAACCCGTCTTGAGAGACAAGATGGCCGACTGACTCAAGGACTCCCTGACTGCTTTTCAGAACCTTTATTATTCTGGATCTTCCTTAGCCTGAAGGGTAATCTGAATGTTAACTACTCAAGCCCTCCTAACCCCTCATTGGAGCCAATGGCTCTCCTGGCCTTGTTTGGCTTCTATTTCCTTCCACACAATGAGCTCTCCTAGTAAAATACTGATATATTAATTTCATCTTGGCATCTATACCTCAAAATACCTGGACTAGCAAAGTTGACAAGGCAATTCACAGTCCCTACTAGAGATTATAATACAACACTTTTATAGCTCAGTGATGAGCACACAGTGCCCATCATTAAGTGATAACTTATTGATCAACTTATCATCAATAAGAGATAACTGAAGGGCACAATGGTGGGGGTAGTGCAAGAGAATGAAGTTTTGCTGGACAAGCCATGGAGAAAGGTGTGTTTTACAGACACAGGGAACACAGAGTCTGAAGCAAATCACTCTGTTTTATCCTTCTTCACCCCCAGAATGTTTCTATTATAGTAAAATCTGGTTAAAATCAGCACCAAAGTCAATATGAAAAAGTATAGACGCTAGGAAGTTGTCATCACAGGCCAACTAAGTGTTATTACTTAACACCAGCAATTTCAAGTGATTTTGCAGCAAAAAGAAATTTTTAAGAAAGGCAGTAGAGCAAGTCTTCAGTCAAAATTGGACAAAATAAACCCAATTTCCTGAGCAGCTCCTGTTCTCATATTGGAAAAACGACGACCAGAAATTACTTGTCATGATGATCTAAGAACACTATTCTTATGAAAAAGTGTTCAATGTGGAAGCTACAGAACATGCAAATCTCAACAAAAACTACAAAAAAAAAAAATCCCAAGGAGACGATAGTAAGGTAAGTGAAGGCGAATGGTAGAAGCGATTTTGTATGTGGCACAAATGGTTCATGAGCCTGAACCATGTGCCCTGCACATGGTAGGAGCTTAGTAAATAATGGTTGCTCAGATAAGTGAATGGCTCTCTCAAAGTTACAGTTCACCATTCGTTAGTTAAAGAAGGAATTGTATGAAGTCTCCTATGTGCTTAGCTTTGTGCTAGACACTGATATATATACTGCAATAAGCATCCTCCTGCAGAAAAGTATTCTTTGCAGGTATTTCATATGAATTCCTCTACTTATGTCTTTCTACATTCAGACCGAATGGGAACCATTTGTATCTAGCAAATTTAAAGCTCATACATTGTTTCAGAAATTCTTTCTTAGACTCTAAAATAAAGCTGATTCACCTGTGTAAAATTATCACCAATGATTTCCATTGACTTCTATATTAATTGTCTCCTGGTGTATAACACATTAACTGTGGTAGCCAGATTTCCATCACTGTAACAAAATATCTGAAATAATCAACTTATAAGAGGAAAGATTTATTTGACCTCATAGTTTCAGAGGTTTCAGTCCATGGAAGGGAACACAGTCCCAATATCCCCTTCAAGAACATAAATTCCTTCCATGAGGCCACACCTCCTAAAGGTTCCACCACCTCCCAATAACACAGGCTGCTTGGTGTCCAAGTTTTCAACACACGGAGTTTAAAGGAACTTTCTCTAAATGGTGGCATTACCTCATGATTTAACAGCTTAAAATAACAAACATTTATTACATCTCAGAGATAAGGAGTGACTTAGCTGATGATCTGACTCATGGTCTGTCATGAGTCATTGTGTTAGCTGAGGACTCTGTCTCATCCTTGACCTGGACTGCAGGATCTGCTCCCAGGTGGCACAGTGACATGACCAGCAAGTTGACACTAGCTGTTGGCAGTGGGCTTGGTTCTTTACTGCTTGTGCCTCTCCTTCGGGCTCCTCATGACTGGTAGCTGGTTTTTCCCCAGAATATGCAACACACAATATTCAGAATTTTGTCTCTGTGCAACACACAGAGACAAAAACAGAGAAAACTACAATGTCTTTCATAAACTGATCTGGGAAGTAACATACAATAACTTCTCTCCTATTCTTTTGGTCACACAGAGTACCCCTAGTACTGCATGGGAGAAGACTAGACAACATACAAAAACCAAGAAGTGGGGAATCACTAAAATGCCATCTTGGAGACTGGTCACTAGGATCTCCAAGGAGAGCTCCCTCTCCCCTAATCCCACCAAATCCTGGAGCAGGGGTACAAATTTCACTATTTAAAAATATGGAAGCAAATAATGAATGTTCTCAGTTCTGGAAACCTATATTTTGAATCCTATAAAACTCCTTTTCCTATTTCCTACACATTTGTGAAAACTAAAAAAAAAAAAAAAATGATCTTATGGAAGTACAGAGTGATGTAGTAGTGACTAGAGACTAGGACGGGCAGTGAAGACAGAAGATGGAAACAAGTTAGAAAAGCAGCACAAAATGGAGAAGAGGAATGAGATTTGGCTTTCTTTGGCACAGTAGGATGACTGTTGTTTAGACAAGCTATGATATGTTTAAAAATAACTACAAAGGTACAAAACTTCCCAATGCATAGAAACTATTAATATTGAAAGAGATGGGAGTGCTTATTACACTCATCTGATTGATACACATTATACACATGTATTATCCTACTGTATCCCATAAAAATGTATAAACATTGTCTCTTTTAAAAAAAAAAAACCTTATTTTTCTCAATTGCATTTTAACATCATGCCATAGCCAGCATAAAAAGACATCTTAAGAAATTACTACAATTGCTGTATTTATGTCACTGTTCAATCAGTGGACCCACAGGAAAAATATCTTTCTAGTCCTAGAGCTAATAAAAGTTGGGATTCTCCTGAATTATTACTGTTTTTCTAGTACAAAGCCTTGAATTCTGTTACCACTCTGGGTTTCCCTCTTTGGGTGTTCAGAAGCTCAGGAGCCAAGTGTATGAGCCTCTGCTAGCATTTTTTTAAAGCTAATGCCATCCAGAGTCACTTCTTTTACTTGTTTTCTACTTCCTCCAATTCTCACAACTTCTCATCTCATTATTTTGCACATTTTGTGCTTTCATAATTCCTATCAAAGTTTTGTCGATTTGAGGTGGAGTTTTTTAATACATGAAGTTTTTGCCAAAAAGCCTAATCACCTGCAGTACATGTGCCATCTAGTGGTGAGAGAAACAACTGCCAGAATATAAATCTGATTCTTGGTTGTGTTTTACTTGGCAAGCAAGGAAGTACTGGGTGAGGTATATGGGGAAAAAAAGGAATTTTTCTGTGCTATTCTCAGGAGTTGAAACTGCTGAGAGCTAAAGGGAAATGGGCTGGGCCAAAAGAGCAGATGATTAATGACTACAATCTAGGATAATTTATTAGAATTTGAAGATGCAACCAAAAAATAGTGAAAATCTTGCAAGTGAGGAAGACACTGGTAGTTGAAGGATTAAGTGAAAGTGTTATAGGCCAGATTCAAGCAAATGATCATTTGAAAGTTGCCTATACAGGTTGACTGAAGATGTGAACCACTGGTTTTTTAATACTTGCTTTAACTATTAAAAAAGAGAGAGAGTCTAATGTTTCATTGAATTCATGAGTAAACTGAGATTCAAAGTCATTGAACACATTTTAAAGACTCATACAGCCTCTTGGTTAGAGGTCCGGGATAACTCTTGGACCAGTCCTTTTTTCCTAGCACCACACCACCCCTAATCATATGTAGCAGATACTCCTTTGGGCTTTCATTTTGCACACAAATAAAAAACTTACAAAAACACTAGATGCATCATGTTTCCAATGAATTATTACTCACTGGTATTGCAACTGCACCTTAACACTCTTTTCCCAAAAAAAATTCAAAATGGAAGTAATGGTTATGAACCACTGGTTTCATTAACCTTAACTGCTTGGCAAAAGTCATCAAGTTGCAATGCTAGAGAAGATTCTAGAAGCCAATTACAGTAGATGAGAGAGCACCAGGCTAGAGGGAAAAGATAAGTTCATTCATACCATGCTAACACAGTACCTGCTCTGGGAAAAGTTCTGAGCAGGATACTCAGGTGGCACTATCCACAATGTACTGGCCATCTCTTAAGTACAAGGATTCCATCCATCTGTATCCTGACATGTATCTCTGATCTTTCTACAGCTGAGCACAGGTTGGATCTAGAAGATCCTTGAAGACCTAGCCTACAGGTTTATAGTCTCAAACTGAATGTCTTAGAAAAAACCTGGAATCAAATCACTGAGAAGGTTGGAAATACCATCTTATATAGAATCTTGAGACTTTACCATATTAGACAGCATGGAGAGAGAATATTTTAATAATCTCAGAGAGTTCTTTTGGACACCATTAGCCAAGAACTTTCTGCCTCTCTGAGTTCTATGTGATCTTCCAGGTCCTTCAAATATTGATGTAAGCAGAGACTGATGTGAGTCATAGTTTCTGGAAGAGGCAGATCCCCTATATAAACACTGTTCCAGGCTGGTGTCCTCAGAGGTACAAATGACAACCAGAAACAGAGGGCATCTGAAGTTCAGTTCCCTAAATTTTTCAGGCTTTTGTGTTGGCAAAAGGTATTAAAATGGAAGCAAAGAGAACAGAAGAAACAATAGGAAACTCAAGCTTTGAGGTCAGAAAGACCTAGATACCTATCCCAGGTTCCCCATTACTAATTGGGTGCTTTCTGGTCAAGCTTTTGGGTACCAGTTTTCTTGTTAGCAAAAAGAACCAAAGAACACAATTGTTATGGGGATTAAATGACACAATGGATGACACCAGTGTCTGGCTCACAATAAGCATAGAATTGAGTAGATTCGTTACTCATCTCTTCTCCCCCTTCCCAACGGGATAGAACCTATCCCTGTAGGCATGCTGGGCAGAAACTGTCACTGAACTGCACTCTTGGCACCACCTTTTTACTCTTTTGTACACTAATCTCCACTCTGCTGTGGATATGAGCCACAGGTCAGCTTCCCGTCAGGTTAGCTATGGCTAATTGTTCTAACCATTTTCTCCATAAGTACTTATTAAGGACATTTCAACTGCCTGACTTAATGTTTTGCATCATACAGTGACAGAAGACAAGTTCCTGAAAGGAGGCCCTCATGGGAAAGATTGGTATTCAAAGTGGTAATTATATACTGGAGGGACCATAAGTTAATTGAGACTACACAGGGAGAAGGACACAGAGGAGGTGATATTTCAGCCAAGACAGAAAGGGTAAATAGAAGCTAGCCTGCAAGCACAGAAGCTAAGATATGCTCAGCAGAGGTAAAAGTACATGTCAAAAAGAGAAGACCGGAAAGCAGGATAAATCCAGTTAGGAAGTTTGTTAAGCAATGGAATGAAGAATTCGCACTAAAATTTGTAGAGGACACAAAGCTCCAAAGGGAATAAGGTTGTAATTTAGAGTATTGAAAATGTTTCTAATCTGCCAGTACGAGGATAGTTTAAAGCAGCAGGGATGAGAAAAATGAGTCTAGCTTCAGTTTGGTCCATTCTCTCCTTTCTTTACTGTGCTCCAGTCACAAGGGACTTCTCTTGAATCCTTTCAAAATAAAATATCAAGCTCTTTCCTGCCCCCAAGCAGTTACTATTGTACTTTCTGCCAGGCCCACTCTTAGCTGTTACTGAACTTCAGTATTCTCAGCCTTCAGGTCTTATATCAAACATATCTTTTTCCCTAATTTCTCAGTCTGATATGTGTTCCCCTCCATTATTCTCTTGAACTCTTATTTCTTTTATTATATTATTATCATTATTATGGCTTGAAACTGTATTCTTATTTGTATGATGCAATCAGTGTGTCTTCCCTAATAGACTCACGAGGGGCGGGGTCATGTCTACTCCCATTCAATACCTTGTTCTCAGCATTAATCACAATGTCTGACACCGCGTTCGCACTTTTGATAAACACTGTATGTATAAAACTGTTAAAACAGCTATGGGGATCAAGGCTCGAACTCAGGAAGCAACAGCAAAGTTGTTAGGAGACTAATACCTCATGAAGTAGATAACAGATCTGAGACAAGAGTCAGAATTCGTTATAACTACACTTTTAGCTGCATAGCCTGAGGTCAACAATTCTTTCTCCATCACATTCTGAATTTTCTCTCGGTAAAATGAGAATGACCCCCTACAATTTAGCAAAGAGAACGTCCTTCAAGGCAGAAACAAGACTAAGGCTAAAGGATTGTCTTGAATCAAATGAAGACATTTGCAAGACCAGGAATCTCTCCAGAAGGGCGGAAATTACCTCCTGATGCAAGTCCTGACATCAAAGTGATCCCCCATACGCGCAGCGCCATGTTCTTTGTAACTTTATAAAATGTCCGATGAGCAGCAGACGTAAATCAAGGGAAGTAAGTCAGGGCCGTTATCATATCTTTTACATGGCTTCGCCATTTCTCAGCAGATATCCCTAAATTTTATTTACTCGAAAACCTAAACTTGAAGAGTGGTCAACCCTACGCGACAGAAGGAAAATCCTCAAAAGGAATGGCCAGCGGTTGACAGGGAGACGTCGACTTGCAGCGCCACCTGGCGGGGAGAGAGGATCCAGTGTGGAAGGCGCGAGCGAAACACCTCTTTCCACCGGGCTCCTTCAGGGCTACTGGACCCGGACCTTCTCTATACTACAATTTCTAGTAGACGTCAAGGCCAGCTTCTCTCCGAGCAAAGGGCTGCGCTCGCTTCACCCGCCTCGAGTACGCGAGACTACGTAATCAAGGTTTAGATTGTCCTGAGCCACCAACCCGCCCCTCACCCCTATCTAGCGCGCTAGGAGGAAGCCGGCACCGCAAGGTGTTCTGGGAAACGTAGTTTCTAGACGACGTTTGGGAAACGGGAGTCAGAGGGGACAACGAGCTTTTTCATCCAATCAGAGGTGGGTTCGGGTGAGTCACGTGACCTTCGCTCTAACCTGTTTTCAGGAGTTGTTAGAGTTCAGAGCTCTGAATAGCAGCTTCTTCCAGTTTCTGGGCTGGACTTCTGGATTTGCGCCCCTCACCCCCCTGGTCTCTAAGCCTTTTCCGTTACCCAAAAAGGACGCGAGCCCCATATTTGCATGTACCTAGGCGCGCCCTGGCTCTCCATAATTTGCTAGATCTGTGGTACTTAATGCTGTTACACCAACGGCCTCTGCAATAGCCAAACTGAACCATGGAGCTTCTTCATACTTTAGTTTTTTTGATCACTTTATCTTTAAGAACCTTTTTTCTACCTGTTATCACTCCACTAACCAGCCTAGATCCTAGAAGTCCTTTCTCACCTAATTTCCTTATGTAACTCCAAAAGCAGGGGGGAAATACATTACTTATTCTGACATGTTGGTACCGCTACAATCAAGGTCCCAGACCACAGCTAAGCCCTAACTCAGTGGTGATTCTAGCATGAGAGTGGGGTGTGGGGCTAAATAATAATAGAGGCAGGGAGTCAGCTGCTGAGAACCCTGGAGGGAATGGAAGACTTTGAAAGGAGTATATCTGTTGCCTTCCACCTTACTCTTACACCTCATATTTGTCCTTTTCTAAAGACATGAGAATGAAATGTGGAACAAAGCAAAATATAAGGAATTGTTCAAGAATGGCTAGTTGGCAAGAAAGTAAAAAATACTGTGAAGACTCAAATGTAACATACAAAGAGTGAAGTAAAAAACAGAAAGAATATATAGCAGGGTCAGGGATATAACTCAGCAGCACAAGCAAGTGCAAGATCCTGAGTTTGATTCCTGTACCATATATATATATATATATATATATATATATATATATATATGAATGACACTAAATTTTTATGTTAAAAGAGTTAAATGAGTCCACAAAACAAATGATAAAGTATTTTCCAAAGCATTACGATGACAGAAATTGTTTCTGATGAAAAACCAGCATAGGTAATGTTTTGTTTGCTTTCCAGAAAGATTAAAAGATTATACCCCCAAAAAAATTCCTTTGAGAAGTAACGGGTGTATAAGGATCCTGGAAATCAGAAAGTAATCCAGCTTCCAAAAAAGTTTTTATTTTTTTTTAATGCATCTTTTCTTGAGGGGAAAAGGAGAGCCAAAACGGATGTGTTTGGACACAAACAAGCCCCTGCTGGGCTGTATCTGCAGAGGAAAAATACCATGAAGACTGGGCCCCTGCTGATGCACAGCTATTAAACAAGCTTTGAGCCCCTGGTGAAACTCACACAGACTGAAACTCCTCAGGAAGTGTGTGCCAAACACTGGAGAGGAGATTTGATTAGGTTTTGTTCTCTTAGAATGATAATGTTTTATTAATTTATGTTTCATTCCTCTGTAGATGAGGTTCATTTATCATTCATATAGCCAGTGAAATGCCTTAAACCATATCCATATTGTTGTCCCATACTATATGCTATAATTAAGAAGAGCAGCAAACAGGTAAGTTAACAGTTAATTGGAGAGGTATTGCTTAGAAAGCAGTCTAATTTCTTGCACTTTTACATTTCAACCTTAAACCTGATTCTAAATTTAAACACATGCCATTTACAAACAGGAAATTGCAACTACATTTACATGTATCTTGGAGGGAAATTTCTGCAGAGAATAACCACAATTTTGTATAGGCAAGGCAAATATCCACAGCAAGACAAAACAATTCTGGAGCCTCACATGAAATTAATATTTTAGGAGTAGAGTATAAAGTTTCCAAAGAATAAGAAAACCTAAATGTTTTGGAAAAGAAAAAGAAAAAGAAATCACATGGACATGGTTCTGAGTAAGATAAACCAATGTATCTCAAATTATTGGTGAAGATCAGTTGAACAATTTTGGGTGGCTTGTGTCAATTCATTGCATACTAACACTTTTGTAAACTAAAAATTTATTTCTAGAAAAAATATTTAAGTTACAGTCAATTACAAAATATAATATACAACCCATTTTAAAATTCTTATATTCAGCCTGCATAAAACCAGTCTAAAATTGCAATAGGAGTTCCCAAACACTTAAGCTCAATTCTATATTTAGCTCACAGCAGACCAGCTCATCAACCCACACTTCACTGAGGTTAATATTTTGAATAATACAGAGATAAAGCATCTTAAAATGGAGGGGTTTTTTTTCTGGAAGGATTTTATGTATTTCCCCCAACTGAAATTTTCATTATTTTATAGCACTGACTTTTAATGAAGTAGTAACTAGTTTTTAAATTTTTTATTAGTACATGTTTGTAATACATGTTTACATTCACTTTAGGAAGCAGGCACATATACTTAACATATCTTAATGCTTTTCATTTCACTTTCTCTCCCTGTCCTCTCCCTCCAAATTTGGTCCTTTCCCATTTGCAAAAGTTATATCTCCCTATTTCCTATTGTCTTTTATTTTGTTTCTTATGTAAAAGAATTTATGTAATGTTTATGCTTGTGTATCTGATTTATTGCACTTAACACTATTTTCCTTAAGTGTATCCATTTTCCTACAAATTACTCAGATTTATCCTTCTTTGTGGCAGAGTAATACTCTGTTATGTATAAACACATTTTCTTTATCCATTCATGTGTTGATGGATATATAAGCTGCTTTCAAGCCTTAGCCACTATGAATTGTGTGGCTATAACCATGAGTATGCATGTATCACTGTAATATGATGTCTTTAACTCTTTCATGAAGATGACTAGAAAGAAGATGCTTGGGTTAAAAGGAATTTCTAGTTTTAGTTTTTTGAGGAATTTCTATATTGATTTCCATAGTAGCTGTACCAGTTTACATTTCCACCAACAATGTAGAAAGCCTATCCTCCTGTAGACTTATCAGTATTTGTCATTGTTTGCTATTTTGATCATAGCCATTATCTCTGGTGTAAGATGGAATTTCAATGTTATTTTAATTTGCATTTCTTTAATGACCAAGTTGTTGAGCATTTTTCATATATTTGCTATTTGTACCTTTTCTGAGAAGTGTCTGTCTACAGTGAACCCTTGACTTAAGAACTCAATTCATTCATGAGGGTAGTTGTAACTTAAGTTGACTGTAAATCAGAACTATTTTTCCCATAATAAATAATGGAAATATTCATAATGCATTATGAACCTCCAAAAATACCCCTTAACTAACATTTGCATAATAAAAAGTACTGTATAATGTGTGTAATTTATCAGAAGTACCAATAATTTTCCTAGGGTATTCACCAAAATGTTATAAAATGTGCCTGGTTTACCAGAAACAACAATTTTATACTGTACTCATCACTCAAATTGACACCTTTGGTTTTCAGAAAGAGAAGATGAAATAGAAGGTGGTTCTTATTTGAAAGGAGAGTCCCATTCCATAGGAACATCAGGAATCTGGCTCTGTGGTGTCCTTTCTCTCCTTGGAAGAGTCTGTAGCCCACTGAGACCTGCTTTTGACTCACTAGATCTCAATCTTTTTGGAACTAAAAACTGATCTAAGATTGTCTGTTTCTGACTTTCCTTTAACACTGTTGTGTAGTATAACATGACATTGTCATTAAGCAAGTAAATGCAGTGATTGGCTTTTTCTCTGGGTAAGTCTTCTCTTACTTGTAGGTCTGTCTGTTTTTTCAGTATTTGCCTTATTTCAGAAGAATGTTCCTGCACTGATTGTTGATACTTCCCCTCCTCTTCAGAAAGTTCCTCAGCTGCCATACTCCGTTGCCTAGCTATGCTATAAACACCAGTTCTCACTTTAAAACTGTGAAGTCACCCATTACTGGCCAGAAATTGCTAAAGTTCCTCTATAGACATTTCTGCTGAGTGTTCCTCCACCAGTTCCTCCACATCACCACTACCTGCAAGCCTATGGACTCAGCCATAGTAACAATATCATCTACCACAGGATCAACTGAAGGCTCCCATACACAGTCTTCAAAGTCTCTCTCCTGTAAAATGTTAGGCCACATTTTCTTCTAGGCAGATCTATGTGTCCTTAGAGAAACACTGGCCCAGGATCTCTCAATTAACCCCATCCAAGAAAAATGTTGTATTGTTCCTTCCAGAACTCTTTAAATTTGTATCTGAGACCATCTGGAAACACTTCAGGAACAGTTCCTGGATGGATAACTTTTTAAAATTAGCTATAACGTGGTAGTTCATAGGCTGCAGTAGAGGAGTTGGATTAGCTGGGAGGAACTAGACTGAGATCCATGGGAATTCTTCAGTCAGTTCTGCTTCCAAATCTCATGGGTGGGCAGGAGCATTGTCCATGTGAGAACAGTATTGAATGGTGACCTTTTGTCCTCTAGACATTTCTTATCAGGAGGACAAGAGGCCTTTCTGAGTCTCTCAAGAAAAAGTAATCTTGTTACCCATGGTTTTGTGCTAGATCTACACATAACCCCTAGCCTATTCCCCATAACTTTATATTTTCTGAACACTCTAAGGGTCTCAGAGTCATAAACCAGGGGAGCTTTATCTTGAGGTCACCAGTCACATTGGAACATAGCAATAAGGTTAGCATGTCCTTTATAGGCTTGTGGCCTAGCATTTCTCCTCTTCCTTTGTAACGTTATGCTCTCCTGGGCATTTTCTTTCAGAAAAGGCCAGCTTCATCACCGTTGAAAGCTTGATGAGTGCAAAGGCCATTTATTTCTCTGTGTCATCATTTCAAAGTGGTGAATATAATTTTCAGCAGTGCTTTTATCCTCACTGACTACCTTACCATGCCTCGTTATGCTATGAACCCCAGTTCTCATTTTAAAATTGTGAAGCCACTTCTTACTGGCATGAAATGATTCATTATTATAACTTGTTGATGGATTATCCTTTATGAGACCTACATTTTTTTTTCTTGGTAGGGAATTAAACTCAGGACCTCATGCTTGCCAGGCAGGTGATTATACCATTGAGCTATATCCCCAGCTTCCAACATCTGCATTTATAGCCCTAACTTTTTCACAAATTATAGGCTGAGGTAGGTTATAACCTGCCATCTGTCTTTCATTTATCCACACTCATAATAGCCTTTTTACCTCATCTAACACTGGTGTTCATGACTTACTAATGTGAGTAACACCTTTAGCAACACTAGCTTTCTTATATAAATATTTTCTCCATAAAATTGTCAAGATGGTCGATTCTGAAATGCTGTACACGTTATCAAGATTAGTCACATGAACATCACTCATTATTTCTCCATAATTTCCTTCTTTTCAATTGTGATTGCTTTATTTTCCTTCCCTTCTTTTCTTTGCTTCCTTCCTAGCTTTTTGGGGACCATTTTGATAGCAGTAATCATAGTGATTACATAAAGCACTGACTCAAATCATTGATGCTTATGTACACACACATATGTTTTCCTGGTATTGATTATTGAACTCTTTGCTCACAACCATGCAAGTGGCCAGCTTTCAGATTGTAACTCAAGACTAGTCATAAATTAAACCTAAAATTTCAGTAATAACCTGTTGTTCATATGTTCAGTCAAGGATCCTCTATATTTATTTTAGTTGTCTACTGTTTGATTGAATCTATTATGGAGGGGCTGAGTTTTTATTTAGTTCTTTATAAATTCCCAATATTAATCTTGTCAGAGGAGTTGCTAGCAAAAATTTTTTTTTCCATTCCTTATATTGTCTCCTCACTCAGTTATCTCCTTTGCTGTGCAGAAGCTTTTGTAACTTGATATAATCTCACACATTAATACTATTTCATATGCAGTTGAGGTTCTGCTCAGAAGTCCTTGCCTATGCCTATGTCTTTAAGAGTTTTACCTATTTCATCTTCCAGCAGATTGTTTTAGTACCTATGTCTTTTATTTGGTTGAGTAGTACTCCATTATATAAAAAGACCACATCTTTTTTTATCCATTCCATAGTTGATGGGCATTTGGGTTATTTCCAAGATCCAGCTATTACAAATTGTGCTTCTGTAAACATGGGTGTACATATATCACTGTGCTATGTTTTTAATTCTTCTGGGAAGATTCATAGAAGGGAAATACCTGCGTCAAATGGGGCCTCCAATCTTAGTTTTTTTTGAAAACTCTCCACACTGATTTCCACAGTGGTTATATCAGTCTACCCTCCCATCAACAGTGGAGAAGGGTTCCTTTTTCCCCATAGCCCCTCCAGATTTTGTTATTGGTGATTCCTTGGTAATAGCCATTCATTCCAGAGTGAGATGGAATCTCAATGTTGTTTTAATTTGCATCTTTTAAATGACCAGTGATGTCGAACATTTTTTAATGTTTTTATTTGCTGTTTGTATTTCTTCATCTGAGAAGTATGTATTCATCTCAGATGCCCATTTTTGGATTGGGTCATTTGGGAGATCTGATTTTTCTGATTTGGGAGATCTGTATTTCTTCATCTGAGAAGTATGTATTCATCTCAGATGCCCATTTTTGGATTGGGTCATTTGGGAGATCTGATTTTTTTTAGCTCTTTATATGTTCTCAATAGTAATCCTTTGTCTCAGGAACAACTGGCAAACATTTTTTCCCACATTGTGGGTTGT
This sequence comes from Hydrochoerus hydrochaeris, assembly GCA_004027455.1. Lineage (NCBI taxonomy): Eukaryota > Metazoa > Chordata > Mammalia > Rodentia > Hydrochaeridae > Hydrochoerus > Hydrochoerus hydrochaeris. Next base: position 75,850 of record PVLA01002704.1, read on the forward strand.
GTCTTCACTGTGTTGATGGTTTCTCTTGCTGTGCAAAAGCTTTTTAATAAGATGAGCCTCACAAGGTCTAGAGTTTTTTTAGAAATTTTCCTTTACATTCTGCATTCATAATGTGGCTTATTAGGTGGTTGGTTGGTTCATGTATCTCTCATGTCAGTTTCTCCCCTATGACAATTGATGCATAAGTAAAGACACTATAATGCTTATCTAGAGCTCTAAGTGCATAGATTGAGGCTCTCTGCTAGCAGTGTTCATGGTAGGGTGGTCAGGTGGGGTTACAGATGCTTCATGGGGAAAACACTAAATTTTAGTAGGTCTTTTCTCTTGGCGTATTCACATAGAGAGAGAGAGACAGACAGACAGACACACAGAGACACAGACACACACACCTTCCTTTCTTTTTCCTAGTGACTATAGCTTGTTTGCCATCACTATGGCTACTAGGCAGGAAAAGTGAGTCAGGGCTCTGCCATTCACAAGTAGACTTTCAATTATGCTGATTTTCAATATAGGTGCCTATTTTCAACCTCCAAATCCACAACCTGTTTGTTTGAATGTCCCATCTTCTTGCAATGAGGAGGAAGGTAGTTCCTTGGTTGTGTAAAATGGGGGCAGAGATCTAAGAATCTCACCAGTTCTCAGACAGCCAAGATATATCACTTATTTTCAGCCCCACTCCACCCCCACTTTCAGGTATCTTCTACTTGGGGTTCTGTAGCAAGGAATCTATTTGCTTCTTTTCATTGCATATAACTGTTTTTCGGGCTTAAACTTCAACTTTCTCTACTTTCCTACATCAGGTACTGACTTTCAGCTTCCAAAATGTTCTTGATGGGCCAGGGGACCAGCAGCATGATGCCTTCCTGGCAAGTGTGAGGTCCTGAGTTCAATTCCTGGTACCAAAAAAAAAAAATGTTCTTGACACCCATCATGTGTTCCTTCCTAGACCTTCACCAATTCTCTTTGTCCCTGTGTTTTAAGGTTTCTTTAAATTGCTATACTGTCATTTTGAGCCTTTGGTGACAAGAAAGAAATAAATGCATACCTTTTCAAGAAACAACATGCTACCCTGCAATACAGAGATGGGTAAGTACCTGAGGGGAGAAGCATCAGCAACTACAGGATATCTGCAGGGCCTCTCAGATGTCTGTGGCAGCCACTGGTTTTCAATGTCCTCTGTATTGCTGGCTGATTGCTTACCACTGTCAGGATTTAGTTAAATGGGAAGTCAGGAGGAATTCTCTACATGTGTGTTCTGACCAACAATGGTTTTTCAAAGAGCAGCTAGGAAAGGTGCTGGTAAAGTAGGGAAAGAGAATCAAGCAAATGGAATAATTAAGTTTGTTGGCAAAGCACTGATGACCAAATTCTAAATGAATCTCCTCCACCCTAAATTCTCCCTTTCCAGAGTTCATTCTGGAGAAAAAAGGGAAGGAGGCAGTCTTGAATAGAATGCATGTCCTCACAGAGTTCACATAGCCACCCTAATTCAGACTCAGAAGGCTGATGTGGGCCTGACTATAGCACCTGAGGTCATTCCTGAAATCCAGAAGATTTCTCACCCCCAGAGGGCCCCCTACAAAGCCATGACTTGGATCATTTCCACATCCTCTGCCTTGCTTCCTTGTGTGGGGCAGATCATCATACACAGGAAAGCTCTGCCTCAAACAGAATAGTAATTTGCCATTTGCAACTAGAAAACAAAGGTAGATGAGGCAGTTTTGAAAGAAGACCACTCATTCACCCTCTGTATAACCAGGACCCCGTGACCTGCAGTGGTGCATTGTCTCAGCTATCCAGAGAAGTCCCCATCTAGAAGGAGAGGTGCACTGTTGCAGATTCCCAGATTTTGGGGTAACTGTTCACCTTTCTCTTCTGATGATGAGGCTCCTTCAAGCTGCATCCCTCCTGCTCGTCCAAATCACGACAATGGAAGAAGAGCCTGAAACAATAGCTGTTGATGGCTCAGCAGCTGCAGCTGCATCCACAGGGATACCTGCCTCTGCTCTCTTCAGATTGCTGGAATCCACACTAGTGAGGAAACTCTTCTCCGTTAGTTTTTTTTTTTGCGCTGTCAGGCCCAAAGCCTGCACCTGCCTATCTTGGCATTGAGCCTAGCAATCTCTGTCCCCACAGGGGCAGCTCTGACAAGTGGGTGATGAATGTGGGAGTCTATTCTTCTAGCTGTCTTTCCTGATATGGGGCAAAGGGACTGAATCAAAACCTTCCTTGAGACTTGCTATCACATTTCTGCTTGGCCTCCTTTCTTCCCAGAATGAGTGACCCATCCACTTTCCAACAAGTTTTCTCTGGGACTACTTCTTAAATAATTTTTACATTAATCTTCTCAGAGTTGGCTTCTGGAAACTCAATTTGAGACAGCCTCCTATTTCAGAATTGCTTTCTGATTCAGCAATACTGACAACAAATGGAAAGAAATGAGAAGCCCTTTGTTTATAAAGACAATAAAAATGCTGGGGATATAACTTATCTTGAGACGAGGAAGGGGTAGATGTTTACATTAATTTTTCAAATTAAAAGCAGAGAACTGAGCTTCTGCAAGGAACAGGGTCTGAAAAGAGGAAAAAGATGAGGGTTTAGGGAGGAGATGGCTGAGCAAAAGCAGAGCAGCTGGCTAGCTCCTGCCATGAGACTTTCAGTAAAGGCTGCTGCTCACACAAACTCTGTGTGGGTGTGAGGTTTGGAGCAGGGAAAATCAAATGAAAAATTTGTGCCAGAGGCTGCATTGCTGAACAAAAGAGCATGATAAGAAAGCAAAATAATTCTGAAACTGAAGCCAGGCAGTGGAAGAGGAACTGTGAGCCAAAGACTGTCTTATCCACCATGAGTTTGCCACACACACGCACATGGACAACCCAATCCACTGAGACTCAAAGGGGTAAAACATCTCCCCTGCACTCTGGATTATACCTGACATGATAAAGTTGAAGTAATGATTGAAGGAGAAGGTCTAAAATCCTCCCAAGAAAATATTCAAAGTTATCATAGCACTAGAATATCATTTCCCAATGAGTATGTATAAATTGACAGCTTGGGAGGTGAAGGATACACTTACAAAGGATGTGCTAAGGCATCTATTCTAAAGCCTCAATGGAGTGGAGCTTGCAACATGACATCCTTGCTTCACCTGTAACCTAAGCCTGTTCCCTAAGGCCAGGGAAGCCCTGGGACTCAGTACTGTCCATCCAGGCTCAGCAGTCCATGCTGACAGGCCTGCAATGCCCTCCCTCTTTTCAGCCCTGCTGTTGACCTCCCCTCTCTGTATGTCCAGCATCCCAAAGATGGGTGATCTAGAACCACTGAGATCCAATGAAGGCAGGGGTTGTAGACCTGCCTCTGAACCCACTCCTATGTCTACACTACTCTTCAAGACTTTCTTCTACAAACACATTCTCCTGACACTATTCAAGAAGAACTGATCGCTCTGTCCCTGTCTCAGTCCCTGGTTGTTTCTCTGTCTCTCTCTGATTCTCTGTCCTCTTCCTTTGTTTTCCCATTCTCTCACCACATCTTTCTCTTTCTATGTGAATCCTTCCTCCCAGTCCTGGCCACTTTAAAGCAAAGTAGCCTGTGTCTCTAAAGAAAGATGATACAGCAAATTTGACAGTGCTCGCGATAATTGACACATCATGATGCTGCTCGTGCTAAGAGCTCCAGTTTTTCTATGATAAATAATCATGCAAAGAACATTATTTTAGATCTTTAGCTACCTCTCTGAGTAATTCCTCTAAACTTCTACACTCTCTGGAATATTTTTAGGTCAAAGAGCACAGAAATGTTTAAGGCCTTTTTTTCCCTTTGAGGCAGTCTTGCTAGGCAGTTCAGGTTGGCCTTGAACTCATTATGTTAGTCCAGGCTGTCCTCAAAATCACAATGATCCTCCTGCCCTGGCCTTCCAAATGCTGGAATTACAGCATGTGCCATCACACCTAGCTTTATAATGTATTTAGCATATTCACTTTTATAGCAATGTGTACACTAAACTGAACTTCAAATTCATAACAATCTCAGATTTAAAGTTGGATCACATGTGTTTTTCCAGGCCCCCTACAGAGATTCACATTCTGGAATATCTCTGCAGATTACCTTGTTTGTAGAGGATATGCCTAATACCCTTTCTGCACACTTAAGAATTCATCTACTGATTTGTTCATCAACACTTATCTATATCAAACGTGGGCCAACTGCAGTCATGTTGATTTAGTCTTGCCAAAATCAAAGTCAACTTCCTTCTTTAGTGGGTTCAATTTTGGTATTTGGATTTTTAAAAATCAAAATAAGATGTAATTTTTCAAACACCATAAGACACTGTGTGATCAAAAGTCACTTGACCACCCATTTATTCTCTTCCCAGACAATACTAAACAACACTCAACTCTCATTCACATTGCTTTGGTTCAATTAAAATTGCTCCTTTTTTTCAAACATTTAAACAGCCTCCGATGCTTTATAATGTTTAGTCTCTGATTAAAAAAGAAGGAAGAATTGGGGCCCTTTTTATTTCCTCCCTTAGGGCAAAATCCATGGGCCATGATGTCCACAATGCCCGCTCATGGTGCCATGGTGGGTAGTTCTGGGGATTGAACATAGGTTCTAAGCATGCTAAGCAAGTTCCTTAAGTACTAAGTTTGAGCAAGGGAGAGAAAGAGAGAAAAGATGGAGGAAAGATTACAGGTATAAGAATAGGGTCCTTACCTCCACAAATAATGATATTGGAAAATTCTATATTAAATTGTGTACCTGAAAAATTACTGAAGATGAGTGATATTCCTTGAAAATGAAAGTTCCTAAAATTGACTCTAAAATAGCTCTAAGAATGCACCAAAATCCATTAATAAAATGGAAAAAGTTGTAAATAATCTATATCCTCCACAAGTTACTTTTCCCCCAGATGGTATTATGAGTAAGTGCTAGGAAATCTTACTAAAAATACCATTTCTGAAGATGGGGAGACAGGAGAAGGACAGGAAGTGAAGCAAAAAGAATTTGGATGTGTTATGTACATGTGCCAGCTCCGCATAATGAATGTAATTATTCTATACTACAAATGTGTGCTAATAAAAATAACTAAATTTTTAAAATACTGTTTCTATGTTATTTAAATTTGTGTTGGAAAATATGCAACTTCTAATACAAAAATGCACATTTTATAATGTGCACATATACCTAGGTACTTATAGATATGAAAATTAAAATTAAATATTGGTAAGTCATACCCAGTAATATATTCCAAGACTTACACATCAGATTGAAACAGTGTGTTCCAGGAAGAATGATTGATTCAACACTGAGAAATCTATGCCCAACCATTCTATAACTCATCAGATGATGAAAAGGGAACAAAAAGGCATATGACCATCTCAATATATGCCAAAATGCATTAATTAAAGCAGGACCTCTATTTCAGATGACAATGATGATGATGAGAAATGCCATAAACAAGGCAAGAATATTAGGGCCTCGGACACATTTTTAAAACATCAGAAGCTACATGCAGCAAACTAAATTGTAAAACATTAAACACTGAGGTTATACCTGTTAAATGGGATGCTCTCTATTATTACCAAAATGCTTTTGAGTCTCAGAACAATATCACTAGGTAAGAAAAAAAATGAAGGGGATAGATATTAAATAGCAACTTTTCTTTACTTCTAGATTATGTTCCTTTTTTCCTAGAAGAATCCATGAAAAACACTGAAAGTATTATTGGAATTAAGATATGTCAATAAAGTGGAGCGAGGTTGGCATGGTAGCACGTGCCTGTAATCCCAGCGCTCTGGGAGGCTGAAATGGGAGGATCAAAAGTCCAAACCTACTTTGGGCAATTTAACAACCTAGGAATCCTGTCTCCAAATAAAAAATAAACTCCAGGTACTACAAAAAAATTATTAAAAAAAGAAAGTGTTCCAATACAAGGAATGCATATACAGCTGGGTGTGGTTGGTTCATGCCTGGATTCCCAGCACTCTAAGAGGCTGAGGCATAAACATTACATGTTGAAAATTAATTTGGGCAATTTAGCTACTTAGGGAGACTTTGTCTCAAAATTAAAAAAATTTTTAAAGGGCTGAGAATGTAGGTCAGTGTGAAGACCCTGGATAAAACCCCCAGCACCACAACAAATAAATAAATAGATAGATAAAACCACCTATACAAATGACTTTCTTATACTCCAACAATAGCCAGTTAACAAATAAAACAGGGGAAAAAGAGTATTCCATTTGTAATTGCATAACTATAAAATGTCTTCATGTGACTATAACTAGAAATATAGGAAACTTCAATGAAAAGATACAAAATATTCCTAAAAAAGAGAAAAGGAAAAACTGAAAAAGCTGGGGAAGTATACCACCGTTTGTGGTATAAAGACTCATTTTATGAATTTAATATTATTTCAATCAAAATCCCACAGGATTATTTTAGAACTTGAAGTATTTGTTTTAAACTTCATACATGTTTGTAAGAATGTGTGCATGAAATGAATCAAAAACTTTTGGACAGGCTCCTAGCCACACAAAATAACAAGGTGTTCTTGTAACTGAGATCTGACTAATGAAAGCCTTTTGTTACTGTATTACTGCATTCAAAAATGTTTCTTAAGAGACAATTTATATGTATCCTTTCCTCCTTCCTCTGGCCCCTTTATTCTGCTGCTTGGGACATGAATTCTGAGGATGAATATGTGTAAACTGGACTTTGAGGATAAAGTTCACATTCTAGCAGAGCAGAAAACTAGAAGAAGCCTAGATTCAAGAAGTTGTAGTGAAAGAAAAAACTATTCCAGTTCTAGATTCACCTGTGACTTAGAAGAAGCCTAGATTCAAGAAGTTGTAGTGAAAGAAAAAACTATTCCAGTTCTAGATTCACCTGTGACTTTAGGTGAGTGAGAAATGAATTGTCCTAAGAGGCTGCTTTTATTTTGGTTTTTCTTTGCTCACAGTTGAATCTAATTCTATTAAAATAACCTTTCATGTTGGGTGTGGTGACACATGGCTGTAATCCTAGCACCGCAAGTGCAACACCAGACTGGGAAAAATACTGAAATCAAGCCCAGCCTGGACTACATAGCAAAACTATGTCTCAAAACCAGGAAAAAAAAATTTTGTATTTTCTCTCATGCTTATATAATTAAATTCAAACTTATACACACGTATACATACCCACACACATGCACACACACACGTGAGTTTTATGTAGCTTTGTGTCATTGTTTTGGGGCAAGACAAAAAGCTTTTGTTTTATTTATTGAATACATTATAAAATATTATCCATATCAATTAGGGAAGGTTTAATTCCTATTTTTGGTGACTCCAAAAAAAGTACTAAAATTACGCCTTCTTCTCCCATTAGTTTTGGACATTTGTTTTGTGTCCATTTTCTTCTCACTAATAGCAAGCAGTAAGCATATATCCTTGTATCAACTAATGCTGTAAGAACATCTAGGAGTACATACTCCTAAGAGTAGTCCAGCTGAATGAAGGCCATGTGCATTTTAAGTTGTAACAGATGTGCCAGATTGTTTTCCAGAAAGTCTGCAACGTTTAGATTCCTACCACAAGGTATAAGAGCACCATTTCTCCACATCTTCATCAGCAATAGCTCCTATTTTATTTTATTTTATTTTTTTTAGCTGCTTGGTGAATATAAAGTGTTTTTACTGAAACTTGCCCTTCCCAGACTATTAATCAATCTCTGGTAATGTAAAACTAATCTCTTCACAGTTTTCAGGCACTTATTGTTTCATATAACAAGATCATTTTATCCAAATCAAACAAAAACCTTTGGGATTCTAAGTGGAATTACTGTGAATTGGTACATAGATTTTGGGAAAATTAAAATTTTTCTTATTAAGCCTTCCCATGCAAGAACATTGTAGTTTTTTTATTGTTTTAGTTCCCTTATGTTTTTCAATAAACTTTATAGTTTTATATATAGTCTTCACTATATCTTTCTTGTTAAATTTATTCTAAAATATTCTTTAGCTTTTAAAATTCTTTTCCTATTTTCAGGTATTTATTGGTAGAGAAAACTATGAATTTTTTTTTCAAACTCTAAAAGTAATTTTTATTGTTATGATGACATTTTTAAAAAGCAAAATTATATTTTTTTATTATTTTTCTTGTTGTTCACTATATAATTTCCATGACACTGTTGTTCTCCTTCCTTTCCTTTTGTCTGCTCACTCCATCCCTCCTTTCTTGCTTAAAAGCTATGAATTTTAAAACACTTATCTTAAGATACCTTGTCAAATTATACTATTAATATACTTTTTTTACTGAGATTTCCTGCATGTTCTTGTTAAACATTCTCAAAAAGAGAAAAGAGGGATTTAACTCTTTATCCCCAATGCTTATTTTAGCTGTTTCCTTTTCTTTTTAGGCATTTTCTAGGCCTTTCAAAACTATAGCACATTATAATATGCCATGGTTCCTACTTTGCATTCCTCTCTTCAGTTCCTCTACTTCTATCTTTGGATGGACTTCATCACACTTTATGTAATGGCAAAAATAATGTCTGATTTGTCAACACACTATCTTAACACTCAGATAAAAATCAAAAGTATTTACATTTCAAGAAGAGGGAAGTGACGTTAGTGGCCATATTTCAGAGGTGAGGGCAGAAACCACTAGACAAAAATTCACTAAAAAGTCATTTTAGGCTCAATGAAACTTTTTGTGCAAACATGAAGGATCCTGAGCATCCCTGGTGCTTATGGGAGACAAAAATATTTCAGAATGACTGAAGTTTTATGATGTACATGGAGAGTTGGAAATGAGTTAGTACCATGCAAAGCGCTAAACAGCCATTGAATAACTGCAAACTAGAGTTACTTTTAAAGAAACCACTATTCCTAAAGAAAACAGAGTAGAAGTTCTTGAATTCACCATCTCTCTCCATCACTTGCATTATCTTTCCTTGAATCAACCTGTCCATCCTCTGCCCACATATGGATTTCTACAACTTCCTGGACCCTTTCCATTCAGTTTGTCTCCCATCACCCTATTTTTCACACCATCTTTGAGAGTAATGGCTTCACTTTACTTTGTTTTCTGTTTTTGTTTCATTTTGTATATCAAAACAGTCTTTTATACATTATAATCTAATAACACATTTTCATTTAAAATAAATTGTTAGAAATCAGCAAAACATTAACCTAGCTTCTATATAGGATCCAGCCTCCACAGATAAGCCGTCCAGGATGGCAATAACTGTTTCATGGTTTGTAGAATCTGTATGTGGGGAATTACCTATTCTTGGGTTCCTAGAGAGAAACTCAGTTTCAGCCCTAAGAAAACGAGTTCAATAAAGATTCAGTGAGCATTCTTTGAAGACTGAGGGCACAGATTTCCTGAAAACTTTTTTCTCCTACTGTGGAGTCAGTTCAAATGGTGCTAAAACCTGGGAATGGTGCTTTTCCCATTCTTCTGCTGAATGTTCCCTACTGGAGGTTCTGATGTCTGCTTGAAATGAAAGGATAAATTTTCTAAGAACTCTGGTGTATGAGTCGACAATTGAGGAAGGAGCCCAGAAAATTTGGATTGGGTTTGAGGAAGAAGTTTCTTCTTGGAAGATTTCATAGTTAAACCAGTTCAGGCCAGGATTTGGTAATAACAGTGGTGCTAAGGATGTGATAGATTAGTTTTCCTTTCATATATTACCCCTTCCCCTCAAAGCCTGCTACCTCAGGAAACAGATTATAAAATGATCTCTGTAATCATGTAACTCATGGCAGGGAAGGAGAGCTAACCCTTATTAGCATAATAAGACTCAGGAGAAGTACATATATTTTATTTAGTAAATATGTGCCAGACACTCTGCATGGAACATAATAATAAAAAGATTCTACACTTAACACACTTTCTTATGGGAAGGGGGAATGAACATTGAACAAGTGAAATGCACAGTGCAATGAGGTGGTGATCAGCCTATAGAAAAAAATAAAGGAGAAAATGATTACAGAGTGTTGTGAGAATGGGTTAGCAGTAGCATAGATCTCCAAGACACTCCAAGATCATAATAAATAATAACAGGTCACATTTTATAGTTTTTATTCTTCTCATACACTCACTATTCAAAGGATGATGATAAAAGTTCTCCTGAAAACACTCAGGAAGCTGAGGCATGCAAGTTTAAGGCCAACCTGGGTTACAAAGGGAGTTCAAGGCCATCCTGAACTGCATAGCAAAACCCTGTCCCATAAAGGCCAAAAAAAAATTTCTTCCTACAAAGTTGTAATGTGATTAAAGATATGAGGAAGTCAAGGAAATGACCCATATACCCTGGCTACCTAGGATGAGTGTTCAAGGAAGAGAGATGAGTTATGAGCACTAATTCTAAGATTAGAGTATACTGGTATGTTCACAGAACTCAAAGGGCTCAGTATAGCTGGACTGGCATGAATGAGGGGAAGGACAGAAAGGCATAAAGTCAGAAAAGTCATTGAAGCCAGACATGATGGCACATGCTGCAACTTGGTCATATGCTGAATGTATTCTGAAGATAGAGTTGATAGAATTTACTGATAGATTGGATGTTGGATGGGAGAACAAGAAAGGGGCCAAGGATGAACCCAAGGATCTTGCCTGAACAACAGGAAATACGACGTTACTATTTACTGACTCGGGGGAAGCTTCAGATGAGTAAGTTGTGAAGTGTGGGATTTAATTTTGGATGTGCTACATCTGAGATGTTATTAGAAACTAGACAATGATATCAAGTAGAAAGTTAAATATATGTGCTAAGAGTTTTTGGTTGAAATCTGGTTTGGGGGTGTAAATTTGGAGATATTTAAAGCAGTGAGATTGGATGCGGTTGCCAGGAAAGAAGTAATGATACAGAAGAGGCCCAATGATGGACCTGGAGAAATTCAACATTTAGATGGGGAGATGAGGAAGAACTGAACGGAACACTAAGAAAACGCAATTACTGAAGTAGAAGGAAAACTATGAAAAATAATGTCGTGGAAACTAAGCATAAAAAGTGTTTCCAGGAGTAGATCATTATCACCGCGCAGAGCTGCAGTTTAGGCTGTGTCATATTTTTCTTGTTACTGAGACAAAATACTCAGCACTCAAAGTTAAGGGTAGAAAGGTTTATTTAGCTCACCGTTGGTAGAAGTTTCAGTCCATAATTAGCAGGCTACGAGGTAGGGTGATATCACAGAGGATCACAGCAGGCAGAAGATACCAAAGCAACAAGGTTCAGCCACAGCTTTCTATCCTGTTTATCTTATCCAGGCTACCTAGGATGGGTAGCACTCACACCCTTAATCCTAGTACCCCCAATTCTAGCATTGCACCACAAGTCAATCCCAGTATCACACATTTTAGATACAGTCACCTCTGAAAAAGCTCTACCCTTGACTGCATGAGGCTTATGGGGGACATCTAGACACAAACCATGACAAGTTGTAATAGGCAAGTAGAACTACCTGCTGTAATAGAGACATTCTCACATCTCAGTAATGCAAACAATTTAATTTCCCATTCCTGTAAAATATATTCAGCAGTAGAGGGGCAGTTTAGAGAGATGGGAAGAGTGGTTCTCTGCTTGATGATGTCTATCAGAGTTACGTGTTGACAGAACCTGAGTATCTTGAACTTGTGGCTTCCAAAGTTATTCTGGGTATTACTATTCAGTGAGTAAATTGGGGTGGGAGCTGAGGTTTGTGCATGGGAAATATATTGATTCAACAATGGCAAGAAACAGAGGGCAAATTACAAGTTGAGTAATTTTTTAAAAGGTTTTCATAGATATACTATTTATAAAAGTATAAGCAGGAACAGGAAATAATTTTGCCATAACCCTGCAATGGTTGGCAATACAAGCCGTTATGGTCCTTGGGATTAAAGAGGGAAAAAGAAGCAGTGATTAACAGAAATGAGAGAGAGACAGAGATACATGAGGAAAGATCCTTGGCTGATACTGCTGTAAAGGGAAATGGACAAATCAAAGCAACCCTACAGGGATACAGGAGAATCACTCTTTTCCTTCCAGTTTCCTGCAGGTACTTCCCACTAACTTCACCCAACCAGAAGCCAAAGTCCTATTGATAGTGTCCCTGACGGTTAGGCTCCCAATTCATAGGAAGAGTGGAGAATAGTTAAGGTGAGGGAAGAGCAAGGCAGATGTTCAACACAAGAGGATCTTGTGAATCGGGCTTGAAAGTGTCATTCGTTAAAACATGTCATATGCCACATCTAACTAAAAATCAATCAGCAAAAATGGTCTACGTAGTGTGGAGGAGGAAGAGAGATTTGGTGAACAGCTAACCCCTTCTACCACATTGTCAAACAATGTGAGAACTGATAACTGACTATTATATTTAGCTGTATTGAAACAATTAGTCATCTTGGTAGAGTGGTGGTTGTGAAAATCTGATTGAAGTGGTTTCAAAAACAATCAGAAGAAGAGAATTGGAGGTAGCCATTGTTAAAAACCTCTTTCAATAGATTTTACTGTAAAAGGAAGAAAAACAATGAGGTAGTAGGCTGAAGAGTTATGAGATAAAGAATTTTACTTTTTTTTTTTTACAATGAAAAAATACAGCATGTTTTTATGCTGATAGGAATGTTCTAGTGGAGAAGAAAATTGATGATGCAGGGAAGAGAAGGAAAATTTCTGGAGTGGTGTCCTTGAGTGAACAAGAAAGGATGAGTTCTAGTAATAAGTAAAAGGTTGACTTTGGAGAGAATACAGGCTGTTCATCTCACAGAGAAATCAGAAAAAATAGACAGGGCCCAGGTAAGAAGTTAATACCATTGGGGGAGGTTGTTAAAGTTTTCCCTAATCACTTGCATTTTCTCACTGAAACAGGAAATAAACTTATCAACTGAGAGTGAAATTCAAGGAGGAATTGTTGGACAGAATAAGATAATATGATACAGCCACTTTAAAAATGTAAAAAAACACTGCTCACGTTAATCTTCCCAGTGAAAATGGTTCAACTGTTTCTGAGATGCTCCAGTCTGAGTCTACAACAGAGAAGGTCTCCAGACCCACCTTTCTCCATTCTATCTGTAGACCTCTCCTTGCCTTCCAGGATTGGGATTGGATACTACTACTAAAAATAATAACAATAACTTTGAGCACTTATAATAGGCAAGCACTGCTCTAAACACTTCACACATAAGTTAGTCATAACTCCTTCATGAGAAAATTAAGGCAGAAGGTAAATGACAGAGGAGATGCCTGAGCTCCATTTGAACTCCTATAGTTTGGCTCTATAACATTTGTTCTTGACTTTTACGTACACACTTGGTCCTCTATAGCCAGAGTTCTGCATCCATGGATTCAAACAATTATGGATTTAAAAATATTGAAAAAATAACTGCATCTCTACTGAACATACATAAACTTTTTCCCTTGTCACTATGCCCTAAACAGGATAGTACATAACAATTATTTACACTGTATTGGATTTCAAAAATAACCTAGAAATGATTGCAAGCATACAAGGGAGGATTGTGTAGGTTATATACAAATAAGATGCCATTTTATACAAGGGACTTTAGCATCCCTGGATTTTGGTATCCACTCCTGGAATCAGCCCGCCATAGATACCAAGACTCCATACACACTACAGAAAGTGATAAACCCTAGAGGAGGCTAGGATTAGGAAGAATAAATAATATCTTAAAATATTGGTTGTTGAGTAGATTCTATGCTGGGAGAGGGTTGGAAAGGGCTTGCTGGTGACCATATGGTGACCCACAAACCCAAAGAGCAAAGGGAGGAGCCAATATCAGGAGTATAAGGACAAGCTGAGTAGGCTGGAGAAGGCACTAAAGAGTCTTCTTCATCTGTGTAGACTCCACCTCAGTCATCATATAATGTTTGATTTGATCTTGATTTAATGGTCTTGATTCCTTATATGTTTCATTTGTATCTATGATACCAATAATGATTGTGTGGTGAAAATTGTTCCCAATCAATGAGCAATGAGCTTTAGGAAGAACTTTATCAGTAGAAATGTATCAATGTACCTAAAACCAAGAATTTTACTGGCATTATCCAACTCAATGGTTATGACATCCCTGTGAGTTACAAAGAATTATTCCCATTTTCAGGTAAGAAAATTGAGATCATAGTACATGACCAAGGTTAGAGAGATAATACACAATGGAGGTGGGGGCTTGAGCCCATGCCTGTTGTAGGGGCTGAAGCCTACAGTGTACCAGCTGTCTTTCTATTTTGAGATGAACCATTAGGAGCACTAAGGAGTCCTACGGGGCTCCACAGGCCTCTGGGACAGGGCCCCTGGGTGAAAAGAACTACCTTTAATGAAAGCAATTGAGAAACAATCCTCCTCTTTATTTGCTATAACAGGGGCTCAGAAAAGCTAATTATCTTCCCATGAACCAGTTAACTATTCAATTTTCTCCATTTGGGTAATTAATTATCAGAGTCAAATGCAGGATCCAGCTAATTTTAGAAACATGCAGCTGTAGGGTCATCTGGGGAACAAGCTCAGCTGAAAAAGGAGGAAGAGCAGGCGCCAGCCTCTGCCACGGTTAGGAGGAAGGAGGGAGTACTGAGGAATGTGGGGAAAAGTGTGCTTAAGGTTGGCTGCTGGGATTCCCTCAGCACCAAAGAGCAGCAGTCAATGTTCAGTAGATAAGAGTACAAATCTTCTATTGCATCTCTTTGTACCACCGTAGGATAGAAGGGGCACTTCAAAGATCCACTTCTTTAATTGCCTTTTCACCTTTTTAGAAGCCAGTGAGAACATCGCTCTACTGCTTTTCATATTCTCAGTTAAAGCCAGTTCATAATGATGCCAGCACACACACACACACACTCACGCATACATACACACACACACACACAGACACGAGGATGGGGGACAGAGAGAGAACACATGTGGGTCCTGCCTAGCTCTGGCATGTTAACATTGTCAACATTTATCAAGAGCCATACACCTCACACCAAGGAGGTTCAGTACAGCTGCTTTTCTGTACTACAAAGGAGAAAACTGAGAGTCAGAGAGAATATGAAACTTGCTCAAAATCTCATGGCTAGGATATGGTAGAAATTGTAATTTGAGCTCTATTCCTTGATTCATAGTATCACTGTTTCCTAAAGTAAGGTACTATATGTGCATTTTCTGAGCAGCACCAGGTAAAGATACTGGGATTTTTTGAGTGGCAAAAGTTAGAGAGGCACTTGGTTCACTAAAACAAAGTCAAGTGGTCAAGGATATTCAAATCCTCAGGAAGCCCTTCATCACCAGGGAGCATTCCTTCCATTTGTAAATGAAAAGGGTCTAGAGTTTGGGCCACTCTTTATTTGTGTAGGCTCCAGGATATAGACCTGACCATGGACTGTTTCCTAGGCCATTTGCTGGAGAAGACGGTGGGGTAGGGTTGATAGTTATGATAGTTTTACTGAACACTTAGTATACATGAAGAAATGTGATAATCACTTTAATGTGAGATTATTTAATCCCTAAAGTGATCTATCGAATTTCCATTTCTACTGCTGTATAAATAGTTCAATACAAAATTTAGCCCCTTGCCCTTGGTAAGGAACTGAATTCAAATCTAGACAGTTTAAATTCATAGCCTACCTCAAAGTCAACAGAGCTCTGGCAGGAGAGAGACAGAGAGACAGAGAGAGACATAGAGAGAAAGACAGAGATACAGAGACACAGAGACAGAGATCCAAAACCATGGACAGTTCCTCCCTAGCTATTTATTTAAGAGGCTAAATAGTTAAGTTCCTGAGACTGATTAATTATACCTCTTGTTACCAAAAATGCATAACCATGTAAAGAACTCCATCTCTTTACAGAGGAGAATTGTCCTTGGACTGAGTGTTAGGGGTCAAATACTCTGGCTTGCTTCAGGTGCCTGAGTTTTTGTACAGTTGAGTCCTGAACCAGGAACATCCTTCCTCTAGGATCTAAGAATCTCTGTAGGGTAGACCAGAAAAAGAATTGGTATACACATCAGCCCATAGTATGACTATCCTCACCAGTCCTGCTCCTCCCACGTCTTCTACCCTTCCATATTACTGTAAAAAAAAAATTTCCTCTGCCTCATCCTCCCCATTTCTATTTCTGATAGTGCCACAAATTCTCAGGGCCCAAACTGGGCTTCCACAAATTAGGTCTGCTTCCTTTGCCAGCCATGATGGAAGTTTCCAACTTCAAAGCCAGGTTCCCTGGCCCAAGCTGCTGGCCCAGAGCCCCAGCAGGTGCAGCATGGTTGCTAAGCAATATCTTGGGATCTGTGTGTTCCTGTCACATGGTTATTGTTGCTAAGGAAACAAGTCCTCTGGCATCCCAGGATGCAGCAAGCCCTAAGCAGTGGTGTGTTACCTGAGGCCCAACAAAAATCCTGCTGTCCCAAAATTGCTACAGGTCATTATCAAGCTAATTCTTAGCTTTTACTCAGGTACTGGCTCTTAGAATGAAATGCTTAACTTGCTTTTCTTTTTCTTGGCACTCATGGAATCCAGTTCTTTGGGATGGTTAGTATAGAAACATAAATTTATAGATCAAGTTCAGAAGACAATTCATATTCCTAGTTTCCTCTTATGTAGAGCTTCTGCCATAGAAGCAGAATAGGAAAGGATTTGTAGGACAGGAAAACTGAGAAGGAGCTATTGACAAGAGAGTTACATGAGAGCTCCAAAGCTGCACTATTAAGAAAACCAGACAGAGTTTCCCCGGTTCCACCTTCCCATACCCGTAGCTCAAATCTAAATGAGGAGTGGACTCTACATCAAGGATTACACAGCCTCTCTGGATCATTTGCCTCTCTGTGTCTCCCAACCCAGACTTCCTGATACTCTCTCTCTCCAGGATCAACCTAGAAATGAAATAGAAATGAAAGGTCCCCAGAGAACAAAAGGATAAAGGCATGGCCATGGAAATAATTGACACATGAGTTTCCAGATTTGAAGAGTAGTCAACACAAAACACTGGAAATATTTTCACCCCAAATCCTACCTCTGTAAAACATGAAACCACTGATGACAAACAGAAGATCCTAAAAGCTTCCAGAGAATAAATCAATTTTCATAGAAAATGTCAAAAATCATAATGGCAATAGGCTTCTCCAATAGCAGATGGGACACAGAGCAACGTCCTCTAATAGATCCAAGAAAAATGACTGCATCTTTTCCAACGCAGGTGTTTTTATTTCCAAAATCTCAATTTCCTCTGCTTTACCCCTTTTGTAATACTCTGCCTTTTATGTTTTGGGGGGATGTCTAATTTTATCTTCACCCTACATCGTTTTGAAGGCCTCAAAATTGCACCTGTTAGTTTGGGTTTCTACCTTTCGCACTGGAGTATTTTCTCCTCTATTTGGGGATGTTTGGTGGTTGAATATTTTGATGTTTGCGTAAGGGTTAGGTTTATATATTTAGTTTTCCTGATCAGACATAAGAGTAAAGCAAAAAAAAAAAAAACTCATCGGTCTTTACATTTGAGTATATGTCCTGTGGGCTTCATTATAAGGTGATCCTTCCAGGTCCATTTGTTAAGTTCTTTTTGGCTGACCAGATTTCCAGGGGGAAAGAGTTCTAATTCTTCTTCCTAAAGAATGTAACCATGAGAATTAAAAAAAAAATCAGACCCCTGAAATTCAAAGACCCAATCCAAAAATGGGCATCCGAGATGAACACACAGTTCTCAGATGAAGAAATATGAATGGCAAATAAATACATGAAAAAAATATTCATCATCATTGGTCATTTGAGAAATGCAAATTAAAACCACACTGAGATTCTTTTTCTATCTCACTCCAGAAAGAATGGCCAGGATCAACAAAACTACTAACAACAAATGCTGGAGAGGCTGTGGGGGGAAAGGAACTCTTCTACACTGTTGGTGGGAGTGTAGACTGGTACAACCACTGTGGAGGTCAGTCTGGAGATTCCTCAAAAAGCTAGGATTGGAAGTCCCATTTCACCCAGCTATTCTATTCCTAGGCATATTCCCAGAAGATCTGAAAACATCATACCACAGTGATATATGTGCACCCATGTTTATAGTGGCACAGTTTGTAATAGCCAGATCTTGGAAACAACCTAAGTGCCCATCAACCAAGGAATGGATAAAAAAAAATGTGGTACTTTTATACAATGGAGTACTACTCAGCTATAAAGAATGATCACGTTGAGATATTTATAAATAAATGGATGCAACTTGAGACCATACTCATAAGCAAAATAAATCAAACTCACATGTATAAATACCGCATAGTCTCCCTAATGTAAGAAAAGGTAAGAGTACATAAGATTCTATGGTAATAATGAATCCCCATTATATTGCTTTGAAGACTTGTGGTGTTTTCATTCATTGGTTGGAATGGTTTTATTCTGTTTTATTTGACCTTATTATGTGTGATGGTATGAACAGCTACTGTGAAGAAAACAAGACATTATGGCAGCCATTGCTGATTTAATATCATCTGGCTTTGAAGTCCTACCATGCTTTTGTTCTTCTATTACCATTGGTTCTATCATGTTGTGTCTTACTGGATTTTAATATGTGTAATAATATAAACAAATTTTTATTAAAAATGAGATATTATAGTAGCCATTGTTCATTTTCTGTTACTTGGTTCAGAATAGCTTGTAATAGTTTCATTCTCTTGAATGCTTTTATTCTATTTTGTTGTTTGATATTATTGTTTGTGAAGCTATGCTCAACTATTTCAAAGAAAGAGATATTAGGGTAGCTACTGTTGATATTCAGTTGTCTTGTTGTGAAGTGCTGTGTTGCTTATATTGTTCTGTTCTGATATGTGTTGTTCTGTCCTCTTTTGTTTTATTCTCTGTAAAATAAAATTAAAAAAAAAAGAATGCAACCATGCCTGCCAGCTTTCTAGGTTGTGAGAGAAGAAACACCTAAAAGACTTATGATTGTCATGCAAACTTACACTGAATTCTTTTGTTATTGGCAAAGATCACCCCTGCCTTCAATTATACCTGTTATCTTCCAATCCAGAAGCTCTCTTTTATCTCCTCCAGAAAATAAACCCTTCTTCACTAGGGTGGAGGAGGAATCTGTGTCTTAGGCTTTGAACCAATCTTCCTGCTTTAATCCCACCAATTCCCAAACTTGGGGTGGGGGGCTGCCAGGACACCAGCTTGCTCTTTCTTGGCTTATCCAATTCCATTTTAGGATTCAGCTTTCTGAATCTGATAGGTCAGCCTCTGTTCATTCATCTGCTTTCCACCTTCTAAAATTGTATTGCTGCTTGAGGATAGTTAGTGTCTTTACTTTCTTGGTCTTTGTAGATTTAAACTTTTTTTAAAAAAATCCCTTCACTAATTTTAGTCAGGTTTTGAGACAGAGGGTTAATAAGTAATTATCCTTCTTCCAGCTTCTACTGTGAACTGGAGGTCTTCATGTTGAAAAACACACAGTACTAGAACATCTGGATCCAGACTGCCCAAGTTCAAATGCTGCTGGCATCATAGATTCTGTTTAACTGCTTTTCTGTTGCTAATAACACAGTGGCACTGGCTGGTTATGTTATAAGGAAAAAGGGGTTCATTTGATTCATGGTTTTGGCTTAGGATCAAGGGGTACCTGTAGCAATAGCCTTCTTATTGTCAAGAGTCCTAAGTTGATTGAAGGTGTTTCATGAAAGATAGAGATTTATGAGAGACCTAACTAAACTGACTTTATAGCAGATCCACTGTTGAGATAATGTGTTAACTCATTGATTCATTCATGAAGGCAGAGCCCTAATCACCCCTTAAAGGACATACCTGGTCTCACCTCTTAATATCTCCTAACGGGGACTGAATTGCAACATGAATTTCAGAGGAGCCAAACTGCACATTGATAAATTACAAAAAGTCTCTCTGTCCAGTTTCCTATCTGTAAAATGAGTATATTACAGTCATGGTATACACTCTACATGATTGTCTAGAGCTCCTAAAGTAATGCCTAGAAAGTAGTAAAGCATTCTACCTGAAGTAAAGATTATAATTATTACTAATTATTATTTGTCTTTATTGTGTGCCAAAAGCTGAGTCAAGGAAAAAGCATCTGGAGAAATCAAGAGGAATATTCTGGGTTAATTTCCTCTCTTTCCAGCCTCCAACTGGTATGACCAGTTTTCCCAGTTGAGACTATACCATGTAAACACAGTACATACCCTAGGTAAATTATCAAACAGGTGGAAGATCTAGTTGGGCAAATATAGCTGGTAGCAATGTAAATAGAGCATTCAAATGATCTGGGGGCCAGCAAGGCACAGCAGTTGTTTTCAAATGTGGTTGAATCCTTTAAGCATGATGGCTATAGGCGTCATTTCCCAAATGCCTTGCCCACACATTTATTTCTCAGCATCAAATCTTGCTGTCTGTTACTTGCTTTGCAGGGCAAATGACACCATCTGGAGATTAGAAATAGCACATGCATTTGGAAGCATCTCAATCCCACCCCTATTCCCGCCCCAGAGATGCTCCAGTAGTCTCCTCCCCTTCAAGTGAGCAAATGAGCGTCCTCATGTTTTCTTTTCTTCTGGTCTGCTGGGCTTTCATCTTTCTCCTGCTGTCCTCTTTGCCCTGCTGAGCAGGCAGCAAACCTGCAGGTTATGCTATGTGATCCCACTGCTTTGCTTTAAGACAAACAAAAACAAAACTCTTGCAATTTGTGAACTCTCCCTCCTGGAAGGCATAAGCCATCAGCCTCAGTGAAAGAAGCTGCTGCAAGGAACTGGTCTTGAAATTGCAAAGGAAAAAAGATTGAGCAGGAAAGAAAGAATGAAAGAGCCAATGAAGCCTATAGAGGGAAAAAGAGCCCAGCAGCCTCAACCTGAACCACATACTTAGCCTTTAAGAAACAGTACTTCTTTAACATAAATGCAAATATTAGCCAGGAAATTTCCACTGCAAGTTCACTACCCAGCCAATATGGCTAGATATTTTTAAAGTGATAGCAACCAGACCTATTTTAGAAGTTGTAGTCATTCAGGCCATTAACATCTGACTGCTCCTCCACTAATAACATGGACTTTGCTTTTATCCCCAGCTTTAAGCACAAGTCTACTGATTCCAGGTAAGAGCTTCACATCAGATCATTCAGGAATGCAGACATAGCTCACATGTGTTTATGAGACTGGAAAATCACCTTGGCCCCCCAGTGATCCACTGGCTAATGTTCTCCTCCTCCAGGAACAGCCACTACTGCTGAGTTGCATGGAATAAGCAAGGTGGGATTCCTTGGGAACAAAGAGAAGACTGTACTGCTTGAAGACAAGGATTTACAAAGCATCTGGAGTACCAGCTCTTCCCATTTTCCCATTTATAGCATGTTTTCATGTTTCAGAATTCAGAGTTTAGTATCTTTCCCCTTTGTTCTCATTTCATCTATCTCTCTGACCAATACCCACAAATTGTTAATTCCTAATCCCTAGGATCTAGAGCTTTCCTGATTCCTGATCTTTTCAAAAGTTTGAAATGGGATAAGGAGCCCTATGAGGAACGTGAGATAAAGATTCTTGAGCCTGAATACATGACTACTCACAAAAGAGGAAGATAGGTCTTTTTCCCTAACCTCACTTGCTAACAATGTATGGAATGTGCCCGCCCCTCAGACTGAAGTCTCTTCCCTTTTTCCTCGTCCTTCTCAATTGAAACTTCTGCCTGAAAATTCATGCTATTTCCTCAGTTTTATTTTCTATTATCACTGAAGTAATTTCCCATGTGCATCCTTTATCAGGCTGGCTATTCGGCTTTCTTTAAAATTCTGCGGACTCTGTTAGTTTTTTTTTTTTTTTTAATATTGCATATCTTGGTCAAAGTTCAATGAAGAAAACAAATTTTTTTTTTTTTTTTTAGACAAGATCTCACCCCAGTTCAGGCTGGCCTTGAGTGTACTTTGTAGCCAAGGCTGGTCTCGAACTTGCAACAATGCTCATGCCTCAGCCTCCCAAGTGCTTTAAAAATGGACAAAACCATTTTTAAAAAGAGGGAATTTAATGCAGAGACTTGATTATAGACATTATTATGATTTAAATCAAAAATATTCCCCCCACAGTCCCACTTGTTTGGATGTAGGGCTTTTGAAAGGTGGTTGGATTGTGAGAATATTCTACTCATCAGTGGATTAACCCATTGATGAGTTCATAGCTGAATATACTGTTAGAAGGTGGGGGCCCATTTGGAGTAAATGGATCACTGAGGGCCTGACCTGAAGGTGTGTGTTCTTGTCCCTTCCCTCCTGGCTCTCTCCCCCCACCCCTCCTACTTGCTTTGGATCAAGGGGCTTTTCTACACCACATCCTACCACCGTGTCATCTCTGCTTTGGACCAACCATGAATTAAAACCTCTGAAACCATGAGCCAAATTAAACTTTGTTTCCTTTAAGTAGGGTATGTCAGGTGTTTTGTCCCAGAAATAGGAAAGTGACTAATACACCAGAGATAGAAGAGCTGTTCCATCAAAGAGAGGACAGTGAGGCAACTCTGAGCTCAGCAACAGCAGGAAGCCACTACAATCACTAGGCTTAAGAGGTAAGAAGACTTGGTGTTACTGGAACTCAGGGCTCAGGGTCACTGGCAAAAAGACAGGACCATGACAAATGTATCACATGAGAGCTGCAGTGACAGAGCAGATGCAGCTACTGCTGAAGATGCTACTGTGGCAGAGAGAGGGAAGAGAACAACCCTAGGTTCTGCTTTCCTCCTGTCCTTCCCCTCACCAATACCTTGAAACTCTATCTTGCTTTAACCCTGCTGACAGAGGAGCCTAAGAAAGAAGCTTGTAGGGTCAGCCCCACCATGACACAGAGGACAAGGACAAGAAATTGATCTAAGAGTACATAGACTTTGGATAGCACACACTCCATTACTTAAATTACATTTGTTTAAGTATTATTTAATTTTTAGAACAAAATGAATTTAACTTTTCAATAATAAAGAACTATATATACATAAAAAATTTCAACAATAAAGAACACTGTGTATATATTTCAACAATAAAGAATTCTATATATATATATGTTTAAAATGTATACACTATTTTAATTCTTTATTAAATCCAGGTAACATTCCACAAAACAAAACAGGAAAGTCATCTCTATTGGAGAAAGCTCTGTATCTTACCCATGGTCTCAAGATGATGACTGAACTTTACCTTTTCTTTACTGTTCATGTCAATACCATTTTCTTTCTCTCTCTCTTTTTTTTTAATCGGTACCAGGGATCGAACTCACGACCATGTGCTTAGACTCAAGAATTTGTAATAAGAGATCAGTGGCCCCTAAACTACAGCTTTGCTAACAGCAGTAATACCCAGAGTCCTCACACCTTCAAGCCCTCTAGAAGGAAAAAGAACAAATTGGGCAGTTATGAGTTTTCAAGCTAGGAACACAAATCCTTGAGTTCTGTCCAAGTCCCTTACTTCCCTGCTGCTGACAATTGCAAGAGTAAGCTGGCTTCATATCAGAGCCCAGAGAAATGGGAGTGGCACCAGGACATGAAAACAGCACAAAGACAAAGCAGGATTCTTTTTCTTATATGAGTTGTTCTTTTCTTACATAAGTTATGTATTAATAGACATTCTGTTAGGTGACTTAGTTTAGTTTTGCTATTCTCAGCATATAAGCAATACAAGTGTGTGACTGGAGCACTCCATTGTATCAGTCTGTGCTGTTTTAAACTGAGCCTCCAGCATTCTGCTCCAGCTTGCATAATTCTGAGAAAGCAATTCTAGTACAGCATTTAGGCTCAGTCTCCATGAAAGCAATGCTGGCTGTCCTCCCCACAGGCATAAGAAAGTGGTGAGCCTGAGGAATGGAGGAGTAGGGGAGGGCATCAGGATCTCAGAACAGGCACAGAGTAGACCCTTGATGTTTAATGCATCAACATTCAATGATAGAATTACAGGCAGTGAATAGGTCAGTTGCAAGCATGCTGGGCTCAGATGCCCTTCTAGCACAAACTCTGGCTCTGCTTTGCAGAGAGGATGCAAAATATTTACCCATAGTCCACCTGGGTTTAGGTCTATTTCCCCAAGGGTCTGTTATGTAATGAACTTCTCTCCAGAGAGGGGCAAAAGCTGAAGTTTCCACCCAGCTGTCTCATAGACACTTAATATTTAATGTGTTGGCATATGAGTTTGTTCACACCACACACCCATGTGCAGACACATACACGCACACACCACCCACACATACATACACAGACCCATGCACACACACACACACATACACACACACTTGTCCATCTTTCTATCTCAGGTAATGTTCCTCTAGCCATTCAGCTCAGTAAGTTAGAAACCAAGATCTCATCCTTGATACCAAGCTTCTCACCATCAGCATCTAATTTATTCTACCTCCCAAACATCCTGCAAATCCAGTCATTTCTCTCCATCCCTACATACTCTTTTTTTCTGCAATTCTAGCCTATCGTTGTGTTAGATTGAGCAGTGTAGAGGATTTCTTTGACATGGGCTGGAGGAAAACATAACTGATCTCAGAAGACTTTTACCATTTATGCTCCTAAGCTTCTGAGCACCCATGCCAATTGGAAGGAAGCAGGACCCAGCACGTCGAAGAGCTGTATCCAGTGGCAGCAGTGCAGTCAGAGATTATCTAACTGAACTACTCCTGTAGTAGGATCTTATCTGGTCTTTCTGAGGCCAATTTTCCAGCCTTATTCTCAATGCTGTGAGCTACTTAATACTCTTCCAATGAATCCCTTTCTTTGTGGGATCACTGGATATGATCTTCACTGTTGGAATATAGAAAACCTGAACAGTACAATACTTTTTCTTCTTTCCTAATCCCTGCCATAAGACCCATTCTCAAGCTGCACTAAAATGGTACAAAGTAACATGCCCAAGAAAAAATGTACTAAGAAAAATAGAGATTCTAAGTTGCAGAGCAGATCTTGACTTATCTGACCCACTTTTCCCCCAGTGGGTTGCCAACTCAATGACCCAGTCCATTTTCCTTTTTAGCCAGAAGAAAAAAAGAGAATTTCCAGACTGATCTAATCTCTCAAGAGAGAGAATCACCTTTTGCCATAATTAGTTTTCTGACTTTTGGCCCATCCATATTGGCGTATCAACTTCTTGATGGCAAGCCAGGCAGAAAGGTGCTGGACCTCTCTCTGGAGTCCAGCAGTTGTGAGTGAATAGGAAATGTTTGCTGCTTTTCCAGGTATTGCATGATTCCATGCAAAATGGGCACCACTACTCCCTGCCTCTGTCACTACACCATGTTCATGATTTAGCACTTTTCTATCTCCATTACTGTCCCATAGCTTTTTTTCTCTGTCAAAGATATTGACTTCTCTTACCCCTACAAATCATTTAATCTTTACTGGGTCACAGTTGCTTGCCAAGCTCCTTTTGACTGCCCCACAGCCTCTTCTGACTGATGATTTTGTTGCCCCTATTGCCTTTCCTCTGTGTTTCAACTTTCAGTCATTCTGCTGTTTAAGTCTACCTCTATCTCTTAGATCCAAATTTCCAAACTTCTCAAAGGAAGATATGATTCAATGTTAATCACTACTCATATGGAGGCCCCCATAAGCTCTGTTGGCTATGGTCACTTTTCTCAGAATGGCTAAAGATGTGGTGAACACATACGGCCAAGGGATTCTCCTTTAATTCAGTATTTGAGACAGTTCATACAAAGTTAAGTATGCCATCTTTGTTTGTCGGTTAGCTTTTGTTGTGCATGTTTCTTAACTCAGTGAATGTTCTGTTGTACAGATCCTGTTTACAGAATAAAGGCCCCTCTTGCAGTTTACCTCTCTAGCTTCATCTCCTTCCACGCTTACTATCCTGCAAATACATAACTTCTTCATACATCACTGAAAAATGAAACCATCTCCCTAAGTTCTCTAAACAATGCACTCACCCTTCACTCACCCTCCACATAAGGAAAATTTATTTTCACTTCTTTGTTTATA
Organism: Hydrochoerus hydrochaeris; assembly: GCA_004027455.1. Classification (NCBI taxonomy): domain Eukaryota; kingdom Metazoa; phylum Chordata; class Mammalia; order Rodentia; family Hydrochaeridae; genus Hydrochoerus; species Hydrochoerus hydrochaeris. The sequence goes on from PVLA01002704.1 coordinate 101,764, forward strand.
CTTGTATTTTCACTTCTTTGTTTATACTTTGTTTCTTCTACAAGAGCACAGCCTGGAATGTGTTAATACACTACCTTCATCTGCTAGACCAGGGATGACAAAACTATGGCACATGTACTGCAGCCAGTTGTTCACTAGCATTGAAAGCTTTAAAACGTTCGCCATCATTGTGCTAGACCATGAACCCTTTGGGAGGCAAGAATAACATCTCAATAATCTCTGACCATCATGAGTGTCTGTTAGTATCTAGACTAATTCAGCTGTGACCCTCAAACATCCTTCCCCTAGAATTCACAACACAGAAACTCTTGTTACTCCTCCCATCCATTGGTCCAGCTGCTCACATTTGCAAGATGTGCAAAATTGAGTGTCCTAGAGACATACTGGTGGAGTCCCACTATCCCATCCCAGTATTGGAGCCTGCTTAGGTATAAATATATCTTAAAAGCACTTCTTTCCAAACACTGGCACCTGCTGAGAAGACACAGTTGTGGCCTAGGTGGTCCTTCTCTTGCCTTCCACAGGTTTTGGGCTGCCTGACTGCTCCTGCTGCCTTCCTGTGGAATGAGCTCATTGCCTCTGTTGATTTCTCTTTTGATGCTGCAGGACTCTGGTCCAGGAGTGACTCAGCTGATTTGCCTTCTGACATATCTCAAGTGGTGTAGAAGAGGGGAAAGATAAAGGTAGGGGGCCAATTTGGAACCTAATTTGAGTGTTACTGTTATGAAGAAACCTTGCCTCATTCCCATAAAAGCATGGAGAAGTCCAGAAGGGTTAGGGCCAGGTCCTGGATTTACTGCAGGGGTGTGGTAAAATTGTGGGAGTCCCATCAGCTCAGAAAGGATTTAAGAGGTTGTGGGGTTCTCACTTAAGCATAGGCTTTGAGAACTCTCCCACCAGGCAACCAGAATTAATGATGAGTCCAACTGGCAGGTGATATAACTCAAGACTTATATTAGGCCCTCATAGATTAAGAGCAGAACCAATCTTCATAGAAAGTTGGAAGAGGAAGCGAATTAAATACATCAGAATTAGAGCAATAGCCAGCCCTACAAGCCTGAGCACAGGTCAGATAGGAAAGGAAGACTAAGACTCAGAAACACCCTTATCTATTCATCAACCCATTCTGGACACTGGAAATGCATAGAGCATGTTCTTTGGCCTGCAGGAAATCTACATTTGAGTTTGATGGGGAGCCCAGTCATACACACAAAAACCACAATAGAACATAGTCAAGGCTATGACAAAGGTCAACACAGGAGCTGTGAAGTACAGAAGGTGAGCACTTAACTCTGCTTTTTTGGAAAGATGGTCTGGGGGTCTTTCATAGTGTAGGTAACTTGGTGGATATAAATCATTTACTAGTTAGAAAAGAGAATCCTGGGTATAGTATGGAAGTATGTTACTGCAAAGCCTGTGTGGCGCACTACAGGTAATTGAGTGCACTGAATGCCTCTCAGTGTACAGCAGCCAGCCCTGCAGATATTGAAGAAAGAGTGCATTCCTGAAATTCTCCAATGTTTACAACATCATCATTTCCAGACTGACTAATTTCTTCTAGCACACACACAAGAAAGTGCTCATCTTACACACCCTAGGAAATTCACTAGCAAATGCCTAGGGGAATTCTTATTCACTGTACAAGAGTTGTGGGAATGGGAGAATAATGAAAATCCTAGTAGTAAATATGGATTGCCACCTCACAACTCTATTATCTGACCCAGCCAAATCACAACTCTTCCTCTTAAAAAAGGTGAACTTCTGTTTAGCATGAGTCCTCTTCTCCTTTTAAATGAGGGAAAATGACTTGGAATGACCTTAGGAGGAAAGGAAGCTGAAGCAAGAAATGAAAAAGCATATAGGTAAATGGATGCAACTTGAGACCACACTCATAAGTGAAATAAATCAGACTCAAGTATGTAAATATCATATTGTCTCCCTAGTGTAAAAAAACTGAAAGCATAAATAAAATCCAAAATATACAATAGATATTGTGAAAGTGAAAGGTAAAGAAACTGCTCAAAAGGAAAGAACTGGGATAGGGGAAAGGAGAAAAGAAAGAAGGGAAAATATTATATACATATATATAATATGCTAGAGAGATAAATATGCTACTAATCTCTGTTGGTTCATCAAAAAGAACAGCTTGTGTTTTCATTGTTCGATTGTTTGATCATTTTTTCTTGCCTATATCTCGTAATCTGAACAACTACTCTGAAGGTAACAATACACAATATATTAACCAGTATTAATCTTCTACTATTTTGTTTTGAAATTCTGTATCGTTTTCATTCTTTTTTTGCTTTTAAAATAATTTTAAAAACTATAAAACAAACAAAAAAATAAAAAAGCAATTCAACTCACTGCATATACAGATGTTCAGACTCAACTTCAGACATGAGTTTTAGCCTATTCATTGCTCCAGACGTGGCCCCTGACCAGTTGGTGTTGGTTCAGGAATGAATCAAGATTACTGTAAATTGGATCCCCAGATGTTATAGTAAAGTAGAAATTATGTGCTGGGCAGAAAAGCTATGAATCTTCTGAAAAGGCAGGCAGATGACTGAGAGAAAAGAACAGTTTTAACTACAGTGATGACATGCACTTGTAGTCCCAGCACAGGCAGCTGACACAGGACAACCACAAGTACGTGGTAAGATTGGGCAACATAGCAATGTAGCAACACATCTGCCCCCCACCCATAAAAAGAATGCAGTTTTAGGTTCAGAGTTCAAATGCAACCTATTAGTTCTGGGTCACTGAGCAAGATATTTGGTCTCTGGCCCACTTCATTCCCAGTTATAAAAGAGGGATCCCAGGACCACGCTTCTAGGATTGTTATGAAGGTAAGACATGAAATAATTTGATGCACATTGGATGTTCAGCTAAAGGAAATTCTCTTTTGCTTCTCCTTCATGACCTTGTCTCAAGGGGTTTAGAAAAGGGGTCAAGGGGAGACAATATACATACAGGCCTAATGCCTAAAAATATATAAAGAATGCTTTTAAATCAATGAGAAAGACTATCCTAATAGAAAAATAGATAAAATACAAAACTAATTTAGAAAATAATGCATTTTAATAGCTATTAATCATATACAAATATATAGCTATATATATATATATATATATATATATATATATATAAATAATAAAATGATGCTATAACAACAAAATAATCATTTCTTCTCAGCTTGACAAATTTCATAAGGCATACAGTTACATTTCCTTTCACAATGTATAAATCATTTGCCTTCCTGTGAACTACCTATTCATATTTTATGCTCATTTTTATGAAGGAGTGTTGGTCTTTTTCTGATTGGTTCTTGTTTTAGTTACTTTTCTCATCGCTGAGACAAAATACCCAATGCCCAAGTTTATTTGACTTACAGTTTGTAGAGGTTTCAGTTTATAGCTGGCTGCTCTAAGGTGGGATTGTACGGCAGAGGGGCATCAAAGAGAAGAAAGAGTTCATGGCACCCCAAAGGCAGGAAGGCAGCCAAGCAGTAAATTAGTGAGGAATCAAGCAGCAAGCTTGCTTTCTGTTCCTCATATTCTATCCAGACTATCCAACCTTAGGGCAAATACTCTGAACCAGGGTGGGGCTCCCTTAATCCTATCCAGCACTATTCCAAAACAATCAGTGGAATAAATTAGTAATCACACATCCTTGATGCCAGCATCAAATACCCAAATCCAACCACCTCCAAAAAGCCACACCTATGATTGCATGAGGATTTGGGGACCATATAGACCTAAGTTATAACAATACATAACAACCTTTATATATTTGATTTTAACCTTTTGATTACCATATGTGCTGCAAATAATTTTCCAACTTGTCATTTATCTTCTGACTTCATTTATGGTATTTTTGTTGCACAGAATTTTTTTAAATGCATTTCACCCAAGAATTAATGAATGTATCTTAGTCCATTTTTCAGTTCCTGTAACAAAACTTGAGACTGAGTAATTTATAAAAAAAAAAGAAAAATAGAAGTTTATTTGACTTAGGGCTTTGGAGACTGAGAAGTCTAAGAGCAGCATCTGGGGAAAACCTTGTTTCATCCAGTGTGGCAGAGTACATAACATGAAGAAAGAGAACAAGTGAGCTAGTGCAGGTCTCTCTTCCTCTTATAAAGCCACTGACAGCCTCATGGGCTTCCCATCATCATTACCTCATCTAATTCTAGTTTCCTCCCAGGTCCCACCTCCAAATACCATGAAAGCAAATTTGAGAATCAAGTCTCCAGTACATGAACTTTTGGGTGATACATTCAATCCATAGTGAAATATTTTCCTTTCTGCTTTGGTAAAGAATATAAAATTTCACAATGCACAGTGTGAAAAACACTATTTGTAATATGAGATTGCTGGTTTCAGTTAGCTCAGACTGAACCCACTTTACATGCCACTTAAGATCTTCTAAGTCTCACTGTTTTGACTCTAAATTTCATACTTTGTAGTTGTATTTTGAAGATTTGCTTTCCTTGTAGGTGTGAACTCAGGAAGAAAATGTACTGATCTCATATTCTTGAGTATTCTGATGGTTTCAAAAATTATATTTCTCATCGAAAATTAATTACCCATAATTCGATTTACACATTGTTTTATAAATTTGGTTGACATGAATCTTTCCTAGACATGGATTTCTTCTTAGTGGTGACAAAAATCAGATTTCTTAACTAAGTCTGAGACCAGATTCTGGGATGTGTTATTTCATCAGACTTTTCTGAGATAAGTCTTATTGCCTGTTCTTAGAGATAATCCCCAACATGTCCATGATCTATAAATAACTCTCTCAATAGTAAGGAAGGAAGGAGAATGTTCCCCAAATCCCATAACTAACAATAATTCATAATCACATTTGCCACATTATTAAGCACATTCTACTTATTTATTTGTTTGTTTGCTTGTTTGTGGTGCTGAGGATAAAACCCTGGGCTTCCTATGTGCTTAGCATGAGCTCTACCACTGATCTGCAATTTTGCTTTGCTTTGTTTTGTTTCAAAGGTAAATTCTTTCTATGTTGTCCACACTGGCTTTGTACTCATGAGCTCAAACCTTTCTCTATCTTCAGCCTCCCAAGTAGCTGGGCCTGTAAGCGTGTTCCACCATGTTCCATATTACTGAGCACTTTCTAGGTGTCCAGCAGTTTTTATTTTTGGTACATTGAATGGACTAATAGTCACAAGACTTATATGATACAACAACATTAATGTCTAACTTACAGGAGCCCAGAAAGAGGGAGTAATTTAACTCAAGTCAAGAAAGTGGTACTGCTAGTATTTAATGCCTGGACTGTCTGCTTTCTTTTGCGCCTGTGTTTATAAGAGTTGAATATGACTTTATCTTGAAATCTCCCTAAAGCTTAAGGAGCTTTACTGTCACTATCTTATTACTCCACTAATTCTTATAATAAATTGGTAGCCACTTTCTCATTAACTTTTCTATTTCTTCCTAAATTTTCAAATATCCACTAAACGATTCACATGACCACTCATTAACACAGGACTCTGCTCAAAAATCTCTCTTCCCAAAATAAATGCTCTTCCATGCTTCCGTCAGACTCATGAATGCTATGTCAAATTTAAAGTACAAAGGATTTCTTGTACATTGTTTTTTAGCCCTCAGAATTAATTATATGCTACCATATTTCATAGCAGGATGCAGGCCTCCAGGAAAATGTCTTTCCCTTGCCATTTTCCAAAGTACTGATTTAGTTCTTTACCTTCTAAATGCGAATGTAGACTTTTATTTACCAGTTTCAGGTGCTTTAGTAATGCTTAAATAAGTAAAATTGACCTGTCTATAATTGAATTGAGTTATTTGGAGGATTAAAAATACTGTTCAATTTCATTTTATGTGTTGCTGTTTTTATGAGGGCTAGAAAACATTCCATAGAGAGAAAAGTGTAACATAAAAATGGAGGCCCAATTGTGCCACAGGAAGAAATAAGGGAGAGATCCTGGGAAGAAAGAAAGTTAATTAATTATCACATATTTTTATTAGCCACTATGCTGGACACCTTATTTATATCATCTTCTTTAATCCCCACAACCACCCCTGGATATAAATTTATTGCATCTATTTCATGGGTTAGAAAACTGAGGCTCAAAAAGCTTTAAGTAATTTGCTCAAACCAAGCGTGGTGACACACACCTGTAATCCCAGCACTCTGGAGGCTGATGCAAGAAGATCGCCTCAAGTTCAATTGGCCTGGGCTACGTATTGAGCTCAAGGCCAGCCTGAACTGCATAACAAGACCCTGTCTCAAAAAACAAAAAAAAATTTTAAAAAGTAAATTGCTCCAGAGAATGCAGGTAGCTCATGGAGAGCTAGAATTTGAGCACAGTTACATCAGACCCTCAGTGTACAGGGTATGGAAGGTAAGACTAGAGTATAAAACTCAAACTGAAGCCTATTAGACAACTACAAAGATTAAAATGAAACTAGCTATGAGAAAAGAGAAGAATGGTGAGGGTGACAGAGGAGTATATGACAGCCATTGATAAGAGAATGGTTTTTGGCCATATCCACCTAGAGCAGAGAAGGAGCAGATGATAGAGCTGGCACTGCAGAAAATCAGGGTGGGAGATGTATAATAGGGCTCATAAGGGCAGAGAGGAGGCTGGTGCAAGGACAGGAGAGTGAGAGCTATCTAAGTGACGGCAAATAGATGATTGCCTTGACTTAGAGGCAAAGGCTACTCCACAGCAGGAAAAAGCAGAATGAGTCTTGAACTCACTGGTTGGCTCTTCCCTTTTGGAAGAATACTCTCCTTGTCAGAATCTTCCATTAGTAAAGATAGAGTTGCTCCAGGTTTGGGGGCACATGGCCATAATCACAGCACTTGGGAGGTAGAGGCAGGAGGCCAGCCTAAGCTACAAAGTGAGTCCAAGGCCAGTCTAAATTACATAGCAAGTCTAAAATTAAAAAAAAATAGAATTATCATAGCATCAATAATGTGCTAGCAGCTTTTCATTAGCTTTCCTAAAGATCTGAATGGGAATGCCATTTTTTTAAAAGTACTTACTGGATACTTTCTGTGTGCCAGGCATGTTGTGATAGAGATAAGATGATACACAAAAATCCCTTAACTCCTGTCCTTGTGGAGTTCGTAGTCAAATGAAAGAGAATGATTTACACATAAATGTAAACTGGAATTTTAGTGCTACAAGAGTATACAATATTATAAAAGCACACTAAGTAAGAATTCCTTGTGAAAGTAACACTGTGCTATAATGCAGGGAATGAGTAGAAGTTAATGACTTGAAAGAAAAATATTATACTGCAGATAGAGAGCCCTTCAAGTGCAAAGGTCTCTTGTTTTAAGTGGAGAATGGAGACTTAGCCCAGGATCAGGGCTTTTTGAACATTTTACATGCATTTGGATGTCTTATTTTTTTTTAACTAGAAACTTTCCTAAATATCCAACATTTGAGGTGAAAGACAATGGTTTTGTTTTAAAGCATAAGAAAGTTTATATTTATTCATACATATGTGGTCTATGTGGTCAGTTCTCCAACCAAGTATTCACTCACTTGTTTGTTATTGACTACCCATTCATATGTCTATTTAATTATCTGTCATACCTGTCATCGATTCATGTGTGTGCCTTCTTATCCACCATCTATATATTCATGTATAACATCTTGCCTCCCACATCATTCATTTACTTATGCATTTATCTGATATACATTCATTCATTAATCCATCTTTGTGTTTATCCACCAATTGATCAGTTTAGTCATGCATTTTCTCATGGATGTATACATGAATGTATAGATAGATAGATACAGATATCCAATTGTCCATTTATCTAATGTTCATCTACTTATCAGTTCATCAACCAATCATTCATTTGTCTACTCTTCATTCAAATCATCCTTCCTAATTTCATTTATCTATTCAACGATCCATTCATCTACCAATCATACATCAATTTACCAGCTCAGTCCCTTACCAAATTATTCATGATTCACTAGATATTCTTATCTCTTTTGCCTCTGACCTATTAATTCTTTTTTTTTTTTTTTTGTACCAGAGATTGAACTCACGACCTTGCGCTGGCTAAGCAGGTGCTTAAGACACTGAGCTAAATACCTGGCCCTCTGACCTATTAATTAACCAAACATTGTTCTTCCAGTATCACAAATATGTGCATGGTCATTGGCACACATATACATTCACATTCCACAATTTGGAAATACTTAACAAAACAGGTAATTTTACGTGGATTTTTATTGTCTGTACTCAACCACTTCTTTTTCTGATTCCAGCTACAAATGGCTCCTAAGTCTCATTCAGTTTTGTTTGTTGTACTTTGTACTAGCTGTTTAGTCTTCTTAGAACATTACTTAGTTTACAAAGCCTCAAAATGTTGACTTTGTGTTGTTCCTGATCTGCCATCCTCCTGGTTGTGCCCTGAAAGAACAAGGACAGTAAGTGACCCTGCAGCATGTGTGTGTGTTAAGTGTACTGTGTGTCTCCATGTGTTTTTCTACCACCCTGTTCTACTTCCATGATGAGATTTGAATAAAACCCATAGTCCTCGCACTTGGTTGTTTTCCTTTCTCATCTCAGGGAGGTAAGGCTAGTAGTATAAAATATTTGTAATGTGATGATCCTAAAAGCATTTTTGAAAATACTTGAATAATGAAAAAGCCATTGAAAGTTCTCAAAAATTGCCATTATAAGAATAAACTAAATAAATATGGCTAACTTTACTTTTAACAAGTTTTATTTTTTTCCCTACACAGGTGTTATTAATAAAGGGAGAATGCAGAAAAACCCACTCTGGGAAGCAGCACCATGCACAGTCACCCACCAGACTGGAGTAGCCAGATCCTAGCTTCTCCCTGTGAGTGAGCCCCACTCTCAGACCAGGGGTAGAGAGAACAAAGGACATATAAGTGAGCAAACCCAGTCTGGGAACCAGCACTAGGCACAGATGCCCACCAAACTGGAACAGCCAGACCCCAGCCCCTTCCAGTGTGTGAGCTAGCAAACAAGAAGTACCATCTCACAGCCTCCCCCGACCACTACCCAGTAAGCCACCAGCTTATCAGAAGAAACACAGGCTCTGGTGTTACCTACGGAGATGAAATGCAATTGGATGCCTGTGGTGCTTTGGTGTTTCACTAACATTGCAAGTCTAGGGCCAGTGGTCTGATCATAGGTTCAGAGAATAGTGGTATGCAATGTGGCCTCTGTGGGAGGATCTCCTTCTGAGGGTTGTAGCCATTGTTGATTCCCTATGGCCTTGTTTTGGAAGTCCTATATCATTTCCATTGTTTTGTTGGGTTGGGTTTTATTCTCCTTTGTTTTGTTTGATTATGTCAAATCTGATGGCAGGAGCAACTATTTCAAAAATAGCAAGATATATTATGGTAGAAATTTTGGATTTGTTAATGGCTTGTTTTGGAGTCCTTTATTGCATTCATGGTCTTGTTTTTATTGTTTCTATTCTATTCTGTTCTGTTTGATTTTTACTATGTCTAAAGTTATCTACAGCTAGTTTGAAGACATCAAAAGGCATTATGGTAACTGTTGTTGATTTTGTAATGTTTTGAGGCCTATATGTCTTACACTGGTTTGTTTTGATTGGTTTTATTCTGTTTTAGTCTCCTTAAAATAAAAAAATTTAAAACCAAGAATGCAGATACTGAAGCAAAAGCATAAATAGTAGACATAATTATAAAATCACCACTCACAAACACAACTATAACTTATAGTTGTCAGAACTGCTAGTAGCCTTTCCATTAACCAAGACATAGATATGGTGGTTTGTGGAGTGTGTGAAAATCTCAGGGCTCAGCTAAAATACCACCCCCTGCTCTGTTGCTCAGGAGAGCATATCAAAATATAAATGAACAGGAATGACATTATGATAAGAATTAATTGCTCCTGTTTATTTTATTTTTAAGAAAGTAAATCTTTCAGACTTTAGTACTTTATATATATGATTAGTAATAATTTATTAGTTATATGCTTTGTGACTGATCATGTCAAGACATGACTCCTGAGAACTGTGACTAAATGGCTGTTAGATTCTTATACAGTTTTAAGGCCAAGAATTCATCGTGGGTACAGGTTTTGGAGTAAAACTGTTTGCACAAGTCCAGGCAGCCCAACTCCTCCTGCAGATACCAGACATTTGTTTGAACAAAAGTATTAAGACTTCTTCATGGAGTTCTAAACTGGCCCACAAAGGCATGGTCTACACTTCCTCAAAATCCTTCAAGAAATTCTGAATGAGAAATATGCTGCTATTAGAAATTGTAAAAGGGGGCAATCCCCGATGACTAAGCAGCAGCCTGGTCTAGGAAGATGCCATTGCTCACCAATTGAAAGATTCTAGGACCCTGAGTCAAAAATTTTTGAAGACACTTACATTTCAATAATGTAAGGTCACTTTATAAATGTAGACTTTGGCTGACACTAAGATATATACTAATTATACATTAAATTTATTTTCCTGATACAAAATGCTTCATTTGAAATTCTCAATAATTCTTAGGTTTGCACCAAAGCTCTCTCAGTGCTGCAACTCATCTGATTCTCATTAACAACCTTGAGTAATTATCTAGATGGCTTATATCCATCTTACAGATGAAACTACAGCTAGAAAGTCAAAGTACAGAGATGACAAATTTCTAATTGATGGATAAGATCTGCCTGGACCACTGACTTGATGAGGATGCTGGTACTAAATATAGGATTATCAAGAAAGGATTTGGTGAATTAGCTGGAATTTCTGCATGATTGTGAGACAAATGAGCAAAACAAAAGTGCCACATATTTCACATCACTTTTTGTTTTCATTTATTCAACCCTTAACAAAGATTGGCTGAGCATCATAAGGTACTTTTTAGGTACTGAGAAGACTAAAAAAGAAAATGAAGGAGGAAGGAGGCAGGAGGCAGGAGGCAGGAAAAGGAGAAGAGTAGGAAGAAAAATAGGAACGGTGAGATAAAAAAAAGATACAGTTCTTCATCTCTTTGAGCTCAAAGTCTATTCATTTTCCATCAATATAGTCTGTCCATGATTTTAAAAATCTTGCTATCTCTTCACTGTTGCTTTCTGGGCACATAGATAAACTACTTTATTTAACTTCCCTTGTAGGTTAGTATGACCTTTTCAGTTCTAACCATTGATATAAAAGTAGAAGTGAGGGGTATCATTTCCAGGGAAATGCTTTTAGGAAGGGGTGTGTCCTCATCACAATCCCTCTTCCTCCTCCTTGGATGCCATCCATGATAAAAATCCTAAGGAATGATATAGTCAAGGTTTAGAAAGAAGTAGAGACCTGTGATTTGTCCACCACAAAAGCTTTTCTTGAAATGCCATATGAACAAAAAACAAATTCTTTTTGTTGGAGCTATTATTTTTTGTAACACATTAGTTTTAACACCTAATAAGTGTTATACTACCTATTCTTAAATGATTTAGTGGGAATTTAATTCCCACTAATAATCTGGTGGGAATTTAATTCACAATCTCAAATTAGGCTAATGGACATGCTATAACTTGGACCAGGAATCTGTTTTTAACAAGAAGCACCAAAGGCATATTGAAGGTTCTAGCTTTATCCCATGCCTCCCTTAGAGTGATGCCAATCCAAGTAGTAGACAAATCTAGTAGTCATCTACCCTTAATCCCAACACCCTTAATCCCAGCACCCTTAATCCCAGCACTCTAGATTCAGATCAATCATACACTCTGGATTCAGCTACCTCCCCAAAAAGTCTATAACTGCATGTGATTTTGAAAGTACATCTAGAGTAATAAGCACGTTTCTTTGGAACTATACCAGTGTTTTTCATTGTTGCTGTCGAACTCCAAAATTGGCACTGTCGTAACTATCCAGAGCAGTCATGGGCTCTGGAGTCATTTTGCTCAGATTTAACTTAAACTGAGTCTCCTAATTTAGTAAATCTCAAATGTTTACATCTAAACATAGACTACTAGCCCAACTTTCAGACTAGTTTGAATTAGAGCCCAAGAATCAGGACTTCTACTCAATTTCTAGATGCTGCTGCTGGTCCAGGAGCCATACTTTGTAAATCATTGCTTTAAACCAAATCAGTCAAGATAAACTATGGCTGCCTTCTTTCTAAATTAGTATGAGGCATCTGTATTAGTCAGGTTTCTCTAGAGAAACAGAATCAAAAGTATACACATGAGTGCTCGTGCACACTCATGTGTGCACACACACATGAGGATATTTATTATGGGAATTAGCTAACTCAATTGTAGTGGCTGAGAAGTTCCATCCTTTGCCTATCAGGTGGAGAACTATGGTAGGAAAGCTATTGGTGTAACCCATTCTGATTCCAAAGGCCCAAGAAGCATGAGCATCAATAATATAGAAGTCTGGAGGCCTGAGAACAGTCTGGGGTTGAGAGAGTTGAGGTGAAAGTCCCAGAGTCTGATGGCCTGAGAATTGGGAGTACCAACATCTGAAAGTAAGAGAATATGTTTCCCCAGTTTAAGAAGAGAGAAGAGAGAATTTGTATTTCTTCCATCTTTTTGCTCTATGTGGTCTCTCAGTGAATTGAAGGATGCCCACCAACACTGGTGAAGCTCAACCTTTTCACTCAGTGGACCTATTCAAATACTAATACCTTCTGGAAACCCTCCTATCAGGCCCCTTTATGGTTTGTGTCTAGAGGTACTTTCAAAACCATGTGTAGTCATAGACTTTTTGGGGAGGTAGCTGAATCCAGAGTGTATGATTGATCTGAATCTAGAGTGCTGGGATTAAGGGTGCTGGGATTAAGGGTGCTGGGATTAAGGGTAGGTGACTGCTGGATCAGTCTACTGACTGGATCGGCACCACCCTAATCCAGTAGACTGAATACAATGTAAGGGACAGAAAGAGAAGGCTTGTCTTGCTCTCTCTTGTTGCCTTTGCAGTCTTCTACCATCATGAACTGTTGCTCCTTTGCTTTGCAGCCAACTGATTATGGACTGAAACCTCTACAAACTGCGAGCTAAATAAAATCTTTTCAAAATGTGTTATTTTTATACAATGGAGCACTACTCAGCCATAAGGAAGGATAAACTTGAAGCTTTTGGAGGTAAATGGATGCAACTAGAGACCATACTAATAAGTTAAATAAATCAGACTTGCATGTGTAAAAATGATATTGTTTCCCTAGTGTGAGAAGCTGAAAGAAATTATATATATATATATATATATATATATATATATGAAGATAGTTTTGCTACTAATTTCTTAGTTCATTGAAAAGAAAGGTTTATGTTACTATTGTTTGGAAAATTTAATGGAGATATCTTGCACTCTGAGTAACTAATTTAAAGATAACAATACATAATGTATTATTAACCATTGTTAACCCCTAATTATTGTGTTTTGAAATTTTGGTTTTTTTTTTCTCTTGAAAATAAAAAAGAAATAAATATAAAACATTTATCCTTTAACTTTGGGTGTTTGTCTCAGCAATGAAATACTAGAAATACTGCTTTATGATTTACTACCTGGGTGTCCCTGAGCCCAGTCAAGTAGACACATACAATTATCACAGGACCTAGGTTTTGCAAACATTTTTTGTAATGCTTTTATTTATTTTCTTTTCAGTACAAAATCTCAGCCTTATTTTTTCTTGTGACACTTGGACCAGGAGCCAAATGAACCTCAAATACTGGACTGAATTTTGAGGGGTGTGGCAGCTACTGACCCATTTCAGCACTAGACCTATGGCTGATAAACATAAATGGCTGACAGTTATAGATTCAACTGCTTCCTTCCAGTGATGCACCTCACTTTTAACAACTGTAAAGTGAGGGTAATAATAAATTTTCCTTTGAAAAAAATGAAATATGATACATGTAAAGCATTTACAATGCTGTCTAGTACATATTAAATGCTCAGTAAATATTATCTATTATGAACTGTCAATGCGACAGTCCATGTTTTAGTATCATCCTTCTCTCCAACTTTCTTTTTAGGAAATATTTCTGGAAGAAGCAAAAGACTTTCTAGAATTTACCTGCAGTACTAAAATGTAAGAATCATGGACAGCGAATAAAATTGAATGGAAAGATGCAGCTTGCTGGCATTGGCTGAACTGGATTCTCTGTTACTAACAGGTTGTGAAACACGTAGCAAATACATGTTTGCTGACTGCAAATGAAGTGAACCATGAAACAACTAAAATATCTGGACATAGACCAAATGTTGAGAAAACACTTAAAATTGGGGCAAGCTTATACAATAAGTATACTTCACATTTATTGTAAGTTAAAGATGGCTGTCACTAATATAATCCAATACTGAGTGTATTCATTATCTATCACTGGAAAAGAAATTATCCCAAAGCTTGCTGGGTTGAAAAAAAAACAACAAACATTTTCTCAGTTTCTATATGTCAGAAATTTGGGAATGGCTTAGTTGGGTGGCTAAGGTGGGGAGTGTCTCTCATGATGTTTCAGTCCCCTGGGATGTAGTCTCATCTGAAGAGTTGACCAACCATTAGGAATCCACTTCCAAGATGTCACATGCTTATTTTCAAGAAACCTCAGGTCCTTGCCATACAGACCTCTCCATAAGGCTGGCTGAATGTCCTCATGGCATTGCTACTGACCAAATGATTGAAAGGAACAAGGCTAATACTAGGATGCCACTTGTGACCTAATTATGGAATCACACTCTGTCACGTCAGCAATATACTAGTGGTTACTCACATTGGCTCTACAATTGTAGATCTTTGGGCACAAACCTGGAGAATGTTACCATGCTTTATTTCAGCAAAACCATAGGAACTAACTAATTTTCAAAACAGCAGTGTTTTATTCCTACAATGCAAAACAGTGTTACTTCTGTTATTTTCAAATTGCAGATGGCAGCCTCACTAAATTGGTTAGTAATGGTGGTGGTAGAATTACACACATAAGGGAAAAGATTCTACAGTAATTTGACACTTAGTAAAAACCCTCATTGTAAGTGAGTTTTAATGGATAGAACTGCCTAACCATCATTGCAGGGAAGTATGCTACTGAGTGAGGATGAAAGATTTATGCTGCTGTTTCAGGGTATGGTGACCAATGTTTTTGAAAAATTCTGCCCAAGATCATTTGTCGTATGACTTTCCATAAAGTTTAATCATAAATAACCACTTATATGTATAAACTCATGTTTTAAAAGTTCAAAATAGTATTAGTGCTATATATAGGTCAGAGTGAGACTCATCCATGCTTTAAGAGTTAAATCAATTCCTATTAATATATGAAGGATGAAGGGCATGTATTAGCAGAAGGCACTCTAAAGGACAGAAGGTCTTCCAAGCCAAAGAAAAGAAGAACAATGATTGACGTCAGCTGGATCAGTGAAATTTGTGTGTCAAAAACAGCAAGTCAGATCAAGGAAAACATGGGAAAATGGGTGCAGAGGAAAAGATATAACAATAATGTAGCAAATAATTTGTTGAACAGTTACTATGTACTAAGCATACGTACTAAGTACTAAGCATAAAACATTTAATCCACACAACAACTCTATTATTGGAATCCAGAAACTGTAAGTTCAGTGACTTTCTTAAGGTCATTAATGGTAGAGCTTGGATTTCAACAGAATCTGTAGTGCTCCAAATAGTTGGCCTAACTATCCTTATTCAGTTTTGTCTTGAGAAATGGCACTTTGGCAGGAGGATTCCCTATGGTAAATTCAGCCCTGTGGCACTGGGCTATTGTTGTGGCTCCATGATACATACTAACATTCATATCATCCCCTCACTTCCAGGTTCCAGGTTCCCGAAGTCACCTTCCAATACCAACTCCTCTTCTGCAGAGAGGAAACAAGGTCAGCATGTGATAAGAAAGGCTGTGATGCTCTGCAGGCACGACTCTCAAGGGAATTTTTAAAATATATTTTTAAATATTTAAACATGAAATACTGCAAATATACAGAAAATAATATGAGATTACCCCCAAACTAACCTTTAGGAACACCTGGCTATGTTTGTTTCAGAACTTTCCAAAAACCCTGAGAGGTTAAAACACAGCGTCTTTAATGACAAACAGGTTTGAGACCAGTGTACCCATAAACCCTCGGAGTTGTTTACAAGGGCAATATTTTTGGAGTAAGTGTGGTCTCATATTACTTTGAAGGACAGATCTCACTGGTGAGATTAAATTCTGACATACTTCAGATCTCAGCTCAAGGGCAGTTTTCCTGACCTGTCTGTCCAAAGTAGAACCTTCTAGCACAATCTCATAGCATAATCAACACTCCTTTCTGGTACTTACCAATGCTGTGCTGTTATATTTACTTGCACAACTACTGGATTAATACCTGTTTACCTGCACAGACTGCAAGGTCCACAAGAGTCGAGTTTGTGTCAGATTTTATTTACCATTTTGTCCCCAACACATAAAGCAGTGTCAGTAATAGGCATTCAATAAATGCACTTTTAATGAGTACATTTTATTTTAAATGTTAATACCCTTATTTTCCTATGAGAAATGAAAACGCATGTCCACACAGACTTGTATGTGAAAGTTTATAACAGCATTATTCTTTTTGTTTTTTTGTTTGTCTTTTGGAGACAGGGTCTTGCTATGCAGTTCAGGCTGGTCTTGAGTTCACTTTGTAGTCCAGGCTGGTTTTGAACTTGCAACAATCCTCCTGCCTCTGCCTCCCAAATGCTGGGATTACAGGAATGTATCACTACGCCTGCTAGCAGCATTATTCACAATAGCTCCAAAGTAAAAATAATTCAAATGCTCCAATGAATGAATGAATAGAAGGTATCATAGACATACAATGCAATAGCATTTAACCACAAAAAAGAATGAATTAACAAGTGGGTACAATTAACAAATGGAACAATATGAATAAACCACAAAATTATATGTGAAATAAGACAGACATACAAGAGTATATATCACACAATTCTGTTTATATAAAATACAAGGCCAAACTACAAAGAAGAAAGCAAATTAATGGTTACATGGGCCTGGGAGTAAGAATTGACTGCAAATGGTAATGAGGGAATTTTGGGGGGTGACAGGAATGCCCTAAAACCAGATTGTGGTGTATGGGTTGCACAACTATATAAACTTGCTAAGCATCATCAATTTGCACACTTGTAGAAGGCAGATTACATGGTATGCAAATTATACCACAATAAAGTGGCAAAATGTTTTAAAAAACCAATTCCTTACTTAATCATTTTATCTCAACCTATGTTCTGTGAAACATTGTATCTTCTGGACATTGTGGGAGAGACTGTTTAGTCTATCAGTTCTTTAGGACAGACTCAATTTTTAACTTGGTGCATAGAAAAGCAAAATGAAGTACTGCATTTCCCATCCTCCTTTGCATTTGCTGTGGCCATGGGACCAAGTTCTGGTCAAGAAGATGTAAGCAAAAGTGATAGGCAGTATTTCCAGGAAGCCTGTTTAAGGGATTCAATCCCACTTTTTCTATTTTGCCTTGCCTTTTCCCTTTCAAGGACATCAAACTTATGCTGTATAGTCACGATGAACTTTGAAGTGATCTTGAGATTGAAGGCTAAGAATGGTGGAACCAAAATATTGAAGTGTGGATACTACAGAACTTTCAAGCCACTTTAGGACTGCCTCTTTCTCATATTTATTTTGTGGAAGACAAACAAATCTAATCTTAAATAATATCAATTCTAATAGCTAATAGGTAAATGAAGAGAGAGTTCTATGGCCAAATCATTTTGAGAACTCTTACACTAGGGCAGTATTTTGGTATGTGTCTAGATAACCTGCAAAGTGTCGTGTAGTCATACAGGGCAGGTTTTTCAGAGCTGTCTGAATCTAGAGTTTGTTATTGGTTCACTATCTAGTGCTACAATTGGGGATGTGAGTGCTACACCTGTCATATGGCATGTAGCCTGTATATAAAGAAGGGAGGAAAAGAGACTTTCTCCTCCCCTTTTGCACTTGTTGCTTTTGCTGTCTTTTGCCACCATAAACTGTTGGCCCTCTGCCACACCATCCTGCCCTGGAACCAACTGACTATGGACTGAAACTTCTACAAACTATAAACTAAATAAGTCTTTCCTCTCTTAATTTTGAGTGTCTGGTATTTTGTTTCAGCAATGAGAGAGAAGTAACAAAGACAGGCAGTGATGGCAAAACTTTTAGAGCTTCCAGTGATACAAACAGCTGCTGTGGCAGTGTGTCATAGGTTTTCCACCACTGCACCAGGGTTTAGCAGATTTCCTTAATGCAGGACCACTCAGAGTCCCAATTAACTAACCTCCAAAAATTTCCAAAAGGGGTTACATATGTAACAACTTCCTCAAACAAACTTGATCTCAACATATTTTTCAGTGCAGCATCTTTTGGGATGAATAATTTGGGAAAGAGGATACATTGTTTTAAGAAAAATCTGTATTTGGGGATCTTCTATCTTCTTAATTTCCCTCTTTCTCCTCTCCTTTTCCTTCTTTTCTTCTAACTCCTCCTTCTCCTGTTCCTTCTCCTCCTCCATGTCCTCTTCTTCCACCTCATACTCCTCCTCCTCCTTTTCCTTCTCCTTCTTCTTTTAAAAAATTGTTTTGAAGAGATGGGGTCTTGCTATTTTGCCCAGGCTGACCATGAACTCCTAGGCTCAAGCAATCTTCGTCTTCAAAGTAGCTGGGACTGTACACTGGCACCATACCCAACTGGTACTCCTTTTCTACTTCATCTTTTCCGTAGGCAGCTAGGAAAATCTTTCTTAAACATAAAGCTGATGATATTACATTTTTTAAATTTCCTCAAATGATTCCTATAGGATAAATTTTAAACTCCTTTCTGCAACATAAAGGAAGTCTTTTATAATCTGGCCTTTGTCTTTTCTCTAGCCTCATTCTAGCCATCTCATTTCCTTCTCACATCATGAACTTTTGGCAATGCTGAGAACTGATCGTGCTCTTCCTAGTCTTTTTATCTGCTGCACCTTTGTGGACCATTTTCTACTTCCTGCCTTGCCTGATCCTGATTCTGCCTCTGATCTTTTAAGCCTAGATTCAGGTATGAGCTGATTTGCAGTCATACTTTGAGCAATGCCCACTATGTGCCAGGCTTTACATCAGGGCAAATATAATCCCTGCCTTAGAGGGGCATGGGATCAAATGAAGTCAGGCAAGTACTGTATTATAGTATGCTAATGGCCACAGCAAATGACCTTCACTTTGTTTTAATTTTCAGCCTTCATTTTAGTAACTTGGCACCAACAGTTTATTTCTTACTCACAGCATGGGCCAATGCAGGTACCACTCTGCAATTAGCCAGGGACCCAGATTCATGCTATTGCTATTTCCAGGACCTCCACTGGCTAAATTTGCAACTGGCCAGTAGGTGAGGAAAGGAAGAGAGTTTGGAGGATCACATGGGAGTTTTTAGGGGATGTCCGTAAATGAGGCATACCACTTCTGTCAAGATCCCATTATCTAGAATTCAGTCACATGGCCCCACCCAATTATTGAGAAATGTAACTTTGCTATGAGCCAAGGAGGATAAATGAAATGGACTGGTGAAAATAGCCTTTATTTCTATCCAGGATGTACAAATAAGAACATTGAAGATGCTCATGGTCTAATGGAGGACACAGACAAGTGAAAAGAGGCAAGGAAGCAAGGAGACATCGCCAGGAGGGTTACATCTTGTGTTTGTGGAGCTACTGTGAAAAGGTTCTAGAACTGCTACGAGCTCTTCTGTGGCTCCCTGTGGAAGTCCCGCAGATCATTTTTCTGGAGCCCTTTGCTGATAGGAACATACTATATGGTACAGAAGTTTATGCATCACTGGCATCTCCTCTTCAATAGACCGTTAGAGTCTCATAGTATCAACCATTTCTTGTTTCAGCAGCTGCTTTGGCATCCAGCTCTGTGGACTCCATTTAATTTCACACAGCTGCATATGACAGCACTCTGCCTTGTGGCCCTGACATGTGCCTCTTGCTGAGGTTCTTGCTGACACTGTTTTGGGATATGACTGAGGCCCACTTGGCATCTAGGCATGAACAAATTATATGAATCTTTAGCCAATGAGCAATAAAGTAGTGGATAAATTTCTTTCTCTTTCTCCTCCCCTACAAATAACACTGAGGCTCATTTTACATGGCTTTTCAGAAGATAATCTTCTAAGTAGAGGCAATTAACCACACCTAGGAGAGGTGAGATTAATAACTATCCTGGTAATTAGCTTTCTTCCTTACTTGACACTTTTGCCTCACTCTTATAGTACCCAATCAGGCTCTGATTTTTGACAACCCAAAACTAGCAAAAAGCAACTTAGCTGTCTCTGTTCCTCTCCACACATAATACACCCAGAGTGTTCCTTCACAGGTCCTTCCTGGCTGCTGCTTAAGTGCTTTAAGAGTCAAATTCCACTAAACCCTTTCAGTTCTCCAGACTTACTCTTTCAACATCAAGCCTATGGCCTCTCTTGCATGCAGACTCAGACCCTTCCTCTGTCCTACTCAGCTACACATCAATCAGGGACTCCTATTGATTCTTTGCTGACCTAACATCGTGTCTCTGGGTGTTTAATTTTTCTTGTGCTGCTGACTTTTCTGCATGTTTAAGAACAGCAATTACCCGACAGTTCTTCCCCCTGCACCTCTCCAAGCTGTCTTGTTTCTCCACACACGCTGTTCACTCTGGCTAGAGTCCCATTTCTTCCTCAGCTCATTGACTAGATCTGCTCCCAGGCTCATTCCAGGTCTGAGCCTGTTGAGCACTGTGAGAGCTCTGGAACCCTAGATTCTGGCATTTGGGCTGAGAAGGTTGTAACTATTAACTGCCTGGTCCTGCTGCCATTTCTGCTGCCTGCATCAAGAGCTGGCTTAGGAGGTCAAGTAAGCTGCCCTTGTTGGGCCTCAAGGGAGGGGGAACAAGAAGTTCTCAGTGTACTCACTCAACAGTTCCACAGGATTGGAGGTCTCTAGGGTTGGTGTGTAAATCTCCAGCTTGTCCCCAACTAGACTGTAAGTTCCTTAAGGACAAGGATGTTGTCTACCTTGTTTAATACTGTA
Source organism: Hydrochoerus hydrochaeris (assembly GCA_004027455.1). NCBI lineage: Eukaryota > Metazoa > Chordata > Mammalia > Rodentia > Hydrochaeridae > Hydrochoerus > Hydrochoerus hydrochaeris. The sequence goes on from PVLA01002704.1 coordinate 122,785, forward strand.
CTGTATTCATGTATCTAAAACAATACCTGTAACACAAGTGGTGCTTAATAAATGTCTTCTTAAGAAAGAAAAAGAGGAAGGAAAGGTTGTGAGACATCTGTCTTGGCCAACGTTGAGTCACATGAAAGAAAAGTGCCTAGGGGAGTCAAATGGGTGGCAGGGGGCTGCTACCCCTGTATTTTCAAACTGTACAAATCTCTGCTGTTGCCAAGAAATTAAGAAGCATTGAACAGAAGTCAGGGCCCCAAGATGAAAGCCACAGGAAAACTGGGATTTGAAAGAAGCTAAAAATAATCTCTGGGGGTGCAGTCTGGCTCTGTCAAATTATAGTTACATTTGACACACTCAAGCTACACATTCACCTTAAACTTACGGGACAAATTGCTCTTGGACTCATCAAACTTGGATCATTCCTGTTTCAATTAAGGTAAAATGAGACTCTAGTCCGAATCCAACCAGTTTCTCAGTAAGTATTGAAGAAGGACCCCACGATAAGGCAGCCAGGGGGTGAGGACAGAGGTAACAGATAATTCTAAGTGGGAGGGGTAGTTATGAGATGCCATGAGGTGAATTCAGCCAGGCAGGGCAGACTCCCTATCTTTCCCTTCCTAATTGCTCCTTTCCATGACTGAACTAATTTCCTTCCTCCCACAATTTAGTTTCTTTATGGCATTTATCACTAGCTGCCTTTTGTATTTATTTATTGTTTTTCTTTCGTTTATTTCTTGAGAACAAGGACTTTGTCCTATTGACTGCTGTATCCTCTCTCTTGGATCAATGTCTGGTATTTAGTGGGCACGTAAAAATTAGCTGCTAACGGACGAATTAGGGAATACAACAATTAGTTGAATCTCTGCCATATGCTCGGCTCTGTCCTTGAGGATGCTACAAGGGTGTTGGCAGAGATAGGCCTGAAAATAAACACGCCATGGCTCAATACCTAATTTTACGGAGGTATAGCCAAGGTGCTGCAGGATCCTCGGTGCTGGACAAGTTCCGCGGTGTGCGGGGGGTCTCGGAGCAGAAGCCAGGAATCCTGACAGCAGCAGGAGGTGTGACTGGAGACAGACGCCGTGGCTGGTGTCTTCGCTTGGCGTCTCAGCATCTTTTCCTTAATTGCGGGAGCTTCGCCTCTCCTAGCAAATATCAGTTCGTCCTTAGACCCCGCATAACCCCTCTGTCTTGGGAATCCGGTCACAGCATCTCCCATTCCCGAACAAACCAGCTCCGGGTTTTCCAGATTGCTAGCCTGCTACCTGCGAGACCTCCACCTGCTGGCCGAACGGCGGCCTCCGCCACTACCAGCGCAGCCCCAGGTCCCCGCCCCCTGGTGCGGTTTGCGGTGTGCAAGACCCTGCCCCGCCCCCTCCGCCCCGGGGACCCCGGCCCCGCCCCGCCCCCGTGGCCCTACAGCTCTGTCCCCGGGGGCGGGGCCGCGCAAAGCGGCGTCTCTGGCTGGAGGGGGCGGGGCGGCCCCTTGTGAGCCAATCAGTGCAGCGATCACATCCATGCAAATACGAGCACAATGGAGCGAGCCCATCACTCGCCTCTGCAAGCAAGCTTGAAATGGGTTTTTGTCTGAGCGGCAGCGAGGTTAACCAATGATTCTGTGTTTGGGGCCTGCACAACCCAATAGCGAGGCGGAAAAGGCGGGTCTTAGGTGTGTTAGGGTGTCCTTGCAGGGTGTCTGAGCTAAACTTCACCAAATAATAGCTGTTTGTATTTTGGCTGCTGCAGGAGCCATTTTAGGTAAGTTCTTCTCTTAACTTTTTATTTTCCTCCCGGGCCTCGGCCGACCAACCTAGTCAGCGGGCCTTCGGCCCCGCCCCGCCGGTCGGGCTGGGGTGCCCCTATGAATGGAGCTGGGATGAGGGGCTGCGGCGGCGCCGCGGCCCAGCCTGGCCGGGGTCCGAACGGGGCCGGCGGACGAGCGGCCTGGCAGAGGGCTGGCAGCAGCCTGAGGCCTGAGGCAAGGGGCCGGCCTCCGCCGCGCCCTGCTCCTTCCGGAGCTTTGGCGGCTCGGTCCGGGCAGCTGTCCTTAGAGTGCGCGATGCGGGCCGTGCGCAGGGCTGGGGTCCACCGGACTCGGTCGCGGGCCTGGCGGCGGGCGGGGCGTGCTGAGGTCCCCCCGGGGTGGGCACCGAGGAATCCCCAGGCCAGCGGCGTCGGGGAAGGGTGGGGTGACCGCTGTCCCCAGTACCGTCCCCGCGGTCGCCCCCGCGGAGAAGTTGCTCCATTCGCGCCCTGCGTCTGTTTGCAGGGGTGGAGGAGGGTGGGCTGGTGCTAGGTTGCAGCTCCGGGAGGGGCGGGGGCCCCTGGTGCGTCCTTAGTTGGCGCATCTCCTCCACCCCCTTCTTACGCACTAGCGAGCACTCGCCCCGAAAATTGGAACCCTAAGGGGTCTAGCAGTCCCGCTGCCAAGTTTTGTGCATTGGTAGATTGTATGTTTAAGCTTGGAAATAAAAAGGAAAAAAAAGAAGTTGTGCCTTTCGGGGTAAATTTCCAGGGACATGCCTCTCAGCTATGCAGAGGGTTGGCAGCTTATTGGTTTTTAAAAAGATGTTATTAGGAAGTCCCCGCACGAGTGAGATAATTGAAATTTGAGTTTGTTTGCAGCTTCAGTTTTATTTGATCCAATTAAAAATGCATAAGCAGGCACTTTGTATTTGTGTACATAGAATATTCCTAGTTTCAGTTATGACTAATATGACTGTGGTTTCACTAGTATGGTATCTAATAAGGCAGTGTAATTCAATTTTGAGCTTGTAGACCTGTGTTCTCCAAATTAGGGTTTATGGACCGTAAGTAATCTGGCCAAGGTTTCTAGTAGTGAATCCTTGGCATCTCTGAGTGTCTTGTCTTTGGAGTGGTGTGTGCCTTATTTCTCCTTAAAAACTGTTCATTTCTTCTGTGACAGATCTATGAACAGAGAAAAAAACCATTTTCAGTATTTGCAGTTTTCAGAGTGTCAAGAATATTTTGTCTGAGATTTCATTATTTCCCAAATGATACATAAGAATACCAACCTGTTAGTCCCCAAATTTCGACATATTTCTGGGAACCTGCATGTGGCCTTTGGAAAAGTTGGGAAGGAGGCCACACTGTCTCCATTCTAGGATAATAAAACATTTTGACTCATTTGGGGGTTTGTCCCAGTGATGGTGGGGTGCATGGCACAGTAATTCAGCTGGAAGGTAAATTAGAAGGTCAGGTTGGCAACCAGAGAGGCAGAGAGGAGGGGAGAAAGAGAAATTTGAGATTTTGTGAACTTTGTGGCTCTCAGGCAACAGAAAAGTTTGAGATGGGTGTATGATAAAATAATTAGGCATGAACTGTCAAGTGGTAACACTGGTTATGCCAAACACAGTAGGTGGTTTCATCTAAGCAATACATCACTTTAACTGAAGGCCTGGGCAAATGGAGAATGGCAAGATTATTCATTTCAGAGTTCTTTCTGTCCCAAATTATTAATTTTGGAGTTCTTTATATCCCAGGACAGATTTTATGGGTAAGTTATGATTCTTTTTGTATTTAGCAGTTTTCTTGGTGAATGCACTGTTAAAACTGACCTGTACACATTTTTTTCCCTCCCATTTTGTTAGTTTTGAAATCTACCTGAAGTAACCAGACTTGGATGCTGTTATTGGTGCCCACGGGCAAAGTAGATCTCTTGTGAAATTATTGTTGTGTTCAGTGTGATGTTACAGTCTCCATAGAATCATGGTTTTTATTCTGTAGTTACTTGTGTGCTTTACACATTTAGCTTTTATGCTACAGCATCACAGACTCTTTCAATATGGTCATTTTCATCTCCCAACTTTCAAATTTTCTGTCTCTGCAATTATTTTTATTATTATTTATTAGTATAGTTAGAGGTTCTCTGCACTCATGAGTACTGTATATTATTTCAGGCAAAACCAGAAGTTGAAAGACCAGTTAGAAGTGAAGTGGGAGAATCACAGTTAACCCTGCTGCATTTCTTTGACAGATTGTTTGGCAGTTACATTGTTGATTTTTTTGTTTTGTATTTTGATTACTTTTCTTGTAACTGTCAAATACCAAAGACAATCTGAAGCAGAATTGTATGTTTTTAGGAACCACATCAGTATTTCAGGAAGCTTATTAGAAACAATAAGCCCTTGGACTTCTGTGTCTTGAAGTTCTCTTTGGTTGTAGATATATCAAAGAAATTTTTGGTTTTCATGGAAGGATAGTTTAGTCCCAAGCAGAGTTTGTGATTATGTGTTCCTGTGTTAAACCAAGAGGTTCCATTAAACTCAGTTTTCATTCTCCCTGTGAGTACTTAAATTTTTCAACTTTCATAGACTTGTTTGCAATGGCCAGATGTGTCACACGTGAACTGCACATGTTCTGAACACCCTTGAACAGATTTTAGAATTCAGAGACTCTACCAGCAAAAGTGCACTTAGGGCTCTGACAGAATCCAAAACAACTGAAGAAGCTATCACTCTCCTTTCCCCGCTGCCCTGCTATAGCAAGTAGTTTTGTTTTTAATAAATATTTAGTGGGTCACCTATACTTCCATCTCTGGAAAAAGCTGTAGTTTAATTGAAGTGAAAAGTTGCAGTGAATTCGATGGCACTGCCTACATTCTCTTATACCAGGTTATTAAAAACTCTTTGAAATACATAAAACAAAATCTAGGGGTTAGATCTTTGTTTCCTAGAGAACATTTTTGTTTGCGGTGGAATATGATATAATTGTGAGAAGAGCAAAAAGAACTAGAATTGATTGAATACTTGGTGTGGGTTCAGCTATCAGCCAGGTATTGGAGCTACACAGATGAAAAAGTATCCCTGCTTTGATAGCCACTACATGAAGCTAGACTGCAGCTCAGAGAAATGAGGCCATAAAAATAGTAAATGAGAGAGCCTGAGTTAGAACCCTACTCATCTGGATCTCAAGCACATATTCTTTCCACCAGCTACTTTCTTTCCAGAGAACCCTTTAAAAACTCAAGTATGCTTATGTGTTTTGGTAGGCTGGCCTTAAGTTAATACATTTTTCCTAAGTTCTTTTACATATACATCCATTTCAAGAACTTGTCAACTAAATAGGGATAGAGAAGGTATCCTTTCCCCATTTTTCTCTGGAGTATCCTGAGAGTTCAGGCAGAGCCTGGCGGTTAATAACCATATAGTGTGGAGGGAGAATGCAGTCACTTTTTTCTTGCCAAAATGTTCTTTCCTTCTCGTTGTGGAGGCGTTGATACCCTCATGAGAAACTGTTACTTCCATAAAAGTCCTGAAGGTAGTAAAAAGAAGTTATTTTAAAATATCTATCCATGTTCCTATTTCTGAACAAAATCATTTGCATAAATTCCAGAGGAAGATGTTTATTTTTGCTGTAGTACCTGTAATTGTTGGTTTTTATAGTCCATTTTAGTGATTCTGAATGTCCACTTTTATTCTTTATGTTTTTTGCATCAATGTTCTATTCTGGGACCTTTAGAATCTGTGATGGTATATTTGATAACTTAAATAGTTTATATTTTGAAAAATCAGGGTTTTGTTTTTTAATTGATTAATGTTTATTCTTTTGAGTCATAAGGAATGACTTGTTATTTTAGCAAGGAATAAACCTTGATTTTTCAACAGACTTCCATGATGCTTTTATCTGCTGTTTCAGAAGAACTTAACATACTAACACAGTATTTGAAAATTTCAGGAAAACTGGAAAGTATAACTTTATAACCATAGATACAAATCCAAACATACATAGAAAGTGGTGCCACTTGAATTTTCTAAACAACTGATGGTAGATTTCCATTTTTCTGTCCCTAAGATTCTATAGAGAATGTTCACTAATCTAATTTTATGGATCAAATATGTAAATAAAAGTTTAATATACTTTGGATTTTGGGAATCTATATTTTTTTTAAATTCCACGGTTTTTATATAAAAAGGCAGGCTCCAGGTCAAAAGGAGGTGTAATCATTACAAGTTTAAGGCTGCTTGGGCTACTTAGAGAATACCAGGCCTGCCTGGACTATTGGCAAGACTTGTTTAAAAGAAAAAAAGATGTAACCAATGTGGTAACATTGACCTTTAGTTCCTATCTAGTTATTTAATTAGGTTCAGGCTTCTAAAAAATTCTGGGAGTCATGGATCCCCAGGGAGTCTTTTGGCTGGTCTGTGAGTGCTAGCAAATTATATAGCAAATTTTGTTCTGTGTTTTTATAGAACGAGTATCCACTGCTTTTTTGTGATTTTTTTTTTTTTTCTCCCCAAACCATTTCCCTATCAACATCCCTTTGTACTCACATACAATAACAATAACAAAATTGAGAATCATTGATTTAGGTCACTCAAAAACAATTTTTATAGGAGCAGTCTTCTGCCTGGAGGTTGACTCTTTTGGGCCTGTTTGCCCTTTAGCAAGTCCTCCAGTTTCAGCCTCCATAGGTCTGGTCTACCTGATCTTGGGGAGATACTTCTGCATCCCTCTGAGCAGTGTCTGGCAAATTCCCTGAGGCCATCTCCAGAATTCTTCCTCTATATGGTCTGCTGGAAACTGTTGCAAGTCCTTGTTGCCTCTGAGAGTTAAAGGGATGGAGTAGGGAATATGGGGAAAATTGAAAGACAAACTTAGAGGTCCTGGGCCTCTCAGTTCAGCCATCTGCCTCTGCAGATGGGTTGAAGGGGTGGCTATAGCAAAAACTTGTGACATTTTCTTGCTTTTAATACTTCTTATTCATTATGTTATTATTTTATTCAGTATGTTAGGAAAATGTTTTCTTACATCAAAGAGGTATAATTTTACAAAATCTCTTCAATTTGTATTTCAATGACTTTAGTGAAATTCTAGAGCAACCAGAAATATTAATATTTGGACAAGAAGGTAGTTGACTTGAAGTCATCCTGGAGGTTTTCTTATAGAAATTTGTTTATTGGGCGAGGCCAGAAATTGTGTACAAAAATCAGTTTGTTTGGGTTGATATTTAGTTTGGGAAGGTACTTTTGCATCCCTCTGATATTTAGCTTCAGGCAGTTTGATGAAGTAGACTGACTCCTCTAAGGGAACTCTAGTTTCTTAAGGAAAAGCACCAATATTCTCAGAAATCTTTTGAAGGATTAGGTCTGGTAAGCTAGGTTCATATCCTAGATAGAGACTTTATTATTGCTTGTTGTATATTTTGGCTCAATTCTTTTAAGTTTTAGAAGTATAAATTCAACCATGGGTTCAGATCAAAAGTTAAAGCACAATCATTGTTGATCATGTGACAGAATCACATAAATATAACACCATTAGATTAGTTCTTAAGCATACTTGGTACAGTGTCACTTTAAAGGAATCAAAGTATCATTTTAATGGAATTAACGGTTTTGCTTTTAGTAAAAGTACATTGTGAAAATGACGAATGATATAAATGAGAAACTAGAGAAATTATAAAAATGTAAAAATAAGACTTTCCAGATACCTATAGGTTACTCAAAGTAGTCCACAGATTAGAGGTTTGTGGACCATTTCATGTCTATAATACAGCATTTATAGAACTTGCGAAAAGGTATGTAGATGTTTTTAGAGCAGTTTGTTTAAAAAGAAAAAGTTGTCTCTTGAATCTCATAATGAAAGTATTAATCTATGTTAATACTGATTTATTTTTTCCTAGTAATCCATTTATCTGTTATTTTATAAAAGTATTAGCTTATGATGTATTGGGAAAGAATAAAAACAAAAAGTATTCTTTACCACAGAGAACCCTGTTCAGAATGATGGGCAACATTGTCATTACCTTGGAACCTGTTATAAATGAAAAACTTACTAAAATAGACTACTGGGGTGAGGGCCAAGAAGTCTGCCTGCTCACGTGTGTGTTACTGAGTGACTGAACTCAGGATGCTGTAACACTGAGCTACATAGTCAGCACCCACCCTTTTTGAAATTTGAATTTGAGGCAGAGTGTCACTAAGTTTCCCACATGGGACTTGAATTTGTGCTCCTCCAGTCTCACCCTCCCCAAGTGATGGGATTATGTTATTATTATGTTATTATATGTTGCTATGCCTGGCAGGTATCTGTGTTTTTGTTGTTTTGAGACAAAGCTTTCACTGTGTAGTTCAGTCTGGTCTTGAACTCACCATGTAGCACAGTTTGGCCTCAAATTCACATTGATCCTCCTGTTTCAGTCTGGGGCTGAGATTATAGTTGTATACCACTGTAACCACTCAATCTGTGTTCTAACAAGCTAGCCTGATGATTTTTGTGCACACTGAAATTTGAGAAACATTGTTCCCATCAGCTCTGCACTGTAGAACTTTCTGCTATAATGGAAATGTCCTAAATCTGCCTGGGAGCTAATGGCCACATGTGGCTTTTGAGCCCTAAAATGTAGCTAGTATGACTGAAAGAACTTTATATTTTATTTAATATTAGATAACTTAAATATTAATGACCGTACTTGGCTTTTGCCACTGGTATTGGACCAGCATTGCTCTAAATCCTTTACCTCTGAGGGTATTTTTTCTCCAGCTAGAAAGGAAAATATGATTTATGGGACAGGGTGATTGTCCTTTAGCCTAAAATGAGACTAAGCAAGTCATCTATTTAAACTTGACACTATATACCCATTTATATTTACCTATTTATTTTTATCTGAACTTTGATTTGAATGTTCGGAAAATAGTAGGATCAAAAAATAAGTTTGGATGTGTCTTGTAAGGCTTTACAAACAAGTTAGCTAGTTGTCAGCAAGGCCTTAGGACTGCATATCTATGACCAATATGCATGATATCATTTAGCATGATTTCTGAAGCTCATTCTTACAGTGACTTAGGAAGGCAGTTTTAAAGTGTAATTCTATAGTTTTCCAGTTCTTGATAGAAAAAAATGCTTCTTATAGGATTCTTAGTACTCTAAGTAATAGAGATTTTTACTGTAAATTATCTCAGGTGTCCTGCATCTGTCAGCTAACTTAATGGTTATTCAGTTTACAGAGAGGAATATTTGTATGCTTATGATATTGACTGGGGCTCCTTGCAAGTCTTAAGTCTTCTTTGCCTTCTACCAATATGTTTAAAACTTGGTTTGCTCAATGAAGGGATTTCTTTTGCTCATTCAGGTTATATACGGTTTTCCTTCTCCCTTTCCCATCTGCCTGTAGTTTAAATTTTAAGCTCCTAAATATCAAGGATAGCATTGACGCTAGTATATTGATCAATATCCATTGCTAAATTGGAAATAATGATTGACAAGTAGATAGAAATTTGGCTATAGAAGTGAATGAAGACCCATATGTAGAATTGTAGCTTTAAAAAATGTTATTGGCTATAATAAAATGAGTAATCAAACAGCAATTTTATTAAACATATTTGCTAGGTTTTAGATTTTCAAGCAGGAAATTTTTGATTATTTAGGCAATGAGTGACTCTTAAACAGTAAAGGTGTCTCAGGCTTAGAATATTAGAGTAAGAAGATTCCTAAAAAGGTTGTTTTTAGAGCTGCCAAGGTAGCAAAACTTATAATGCAATAGTGCATGTTGATGTGGTGTGAGTCGGTGCTGTATTGTCATTGACTGGTGTTCGGTACAAATCAGCACCGTTACCTGATTATTTCTGTTGAATGGATGGTCTCACACTCTGGGTCAAAAGAGTGAATGTGTTGTCTGAGCAGAGACTTCTGTTGAGCTGAAAATGACATGAGTATCACTGATTGGAAGGCTTTAAATTTTGTAGCATGATGCTTTAGACTTTTTTTGTGTAACTATCTTTAAAGGGTTTTAAATGTGCAATCTCTAGGCATGTATTGGAATTCTTGCTTTGGGGAAATAGAAAACTGGTCTATTGGAATTGAGATCTGGTAGTTTGACAGATGCCAACCTTTAAAACTTCAAATTTATTCCTTTTAGTGCCACTAGTTTGCCGGTGATTTCATATGCCACACACAAATACTATTTTCCTTATTTACTTATAATAGTCATACACTGTACACTGTTATTTGTTCTCAGTATTTGCAACATTTCATGCTAGCCAGGGCCCTCTCCCTGGGTATTTTTGACTATGTTGCCTGTTTACTCTTGAACTAAGCTTTGTTGCTACCATTATTAGTGTGGCTATGACAGTTGTGTCTAGTTTTAAGATTTATGTACAACCAGTTGACATCACAACTAGATTCTACCAAAATAAAGCTTCCTACTGATTTCTTATGAGTGGAGAAGAGTAGAGGTAGAGGAAGAGTAGAGCTTTGAAGACATACAGTTCAATCTTACCATCTTATAGATAATGGAATGGGTCCATGTCATGAAAATATTTTGTGGTGCTGATCTATAGCAAAGCTACAGGGTTGTTTTCTCATTTTGTTATGTAGGCCTTCTTTTCCAGCCTCCAAGGGTTAAAATCTTAAGACATCATATAGGAGAATGTCCCTTAAGAGTGTATGGGGAAATCCAGGGTATAGTGGCACATGGTTGTAAGTGCAGCTAGTTGGGAGGCTGAGATAGGAGGCTCACAAGTTCAAGGGTAGCTCAGACAACTTAGACCCTATTTAAAAATTTTAAAAGGGCCTAGAATGTGGCTTATTGTTCCGTAGGTCTAGTCCCCAGGTTACCTGTCCCTGGAGTATATGGAAGGAATTCTCTTAAGATTTGGAGTGAACCTGTAAAAGGCTGCATACTATTTAAATGTTCTTTAAAATAAAACAGTAAACATATTATCAATGAAAATTTTACAAGTCTTAAATGAGTAAGAAGGAGTAGTATTATTTTGGTAACTCCTTCTGTATAATGTCTTTGTGTACTAGAAACATTTTGGCATACTCTTCTTTTAGTGAAATGCTTTGGGCACTATTTTTGTAACTCTTATTTATTATTCTTTGTTTAATAGAAACTTCTTGGCATATCTTTTATGTGTACTTGTATATTCATCTTTATTGTACATAATGTGCATAAGATTTTTTCACATCTTTGTATTCAGCCATTTAATTTTATGCAATAAGTCCCTGACCCCTCAGTAATCATACCAATAATAATAGCTGTGAATTACTGGATGCTTACCCTGTGCCAGGTATAGGGCTAGACTCTTTCACAGTGTGGTGCTTGTCAGGACTTTCACCAGTATTCTGCTTGTCTTCTGGGCACATGGTAGGATTTCACTTCTCTGTTACTGTGATGTTGAGCATGGCTGCATGACTTGCTTTGGATATTGAAATATAAGAGGGTGTGATATGTATCACTTCTAGGCAGATAGTTTTTCTTTTGAAAGAAATATGCATTTGTTACATAGTATAGGAAAATGAACCTTTGCTTTAAAGCACAGTTTTAAAAATGGAGTGTGGCCATGCGCAGGCTGCCAAAGTGGGGACAACCAGACCCAAGCCTTTCTCCGTGAGTCAGCGCCATTCGCAGACTCGGGAGGGAGAAGACCAGGCCTCACAAGAAAGTGATCCCCACCTGGAAACCAGCCAGAGTGGGACAGCCAGACCCATGCCTCTCTTCCTGAGTCAGCGCCATTCACGGACTGTGGAGGGAGAGAACCAGACCTCACCAAGAGGTGATATCGACCTGGAAACCACGACATTTTCATTGTTTTGTTGGGTTGAGTTTTATTCTCTTTTGTTTCGTTTGATTATGTTAAATCTGATGGCATGAGCAGCTATTTAAAAGATAGCAAGACATTATGGTAGCCATTTTGGATTTACTATTGGCTTGTTTTGAAGTCCTTTATTGCATTCACTGTTTTGTTTTTACTGTTCTATTCTATTCTGTTCTGTTCGACTTTTACTATGTCTGAAGGTATCTGCAGCTATTTTGAAAACAACAAAAAAAGACTATGGTAATTATTGTTGATTTCATAAGGTTTTGAAGTACTGTATCACTTATACTGGTTTATTTTGATTGGTTTTATTCTGTTTTATTTTCCTTGGTTTTATCATCTTTTGGGGGGGGTTACCAGGGATCAAACTCATGACCTTGCACTTGCCAGGCAGGTGCTTATGCTGCTGAGCTAAATCCTCGGTTATGCTTTAAAAGAAAAAGAAAAAAAAGGTAAACATGGAGTTTATCTTAAGTTACTTTCTCATGCCTGAGGCACAATACCTGACACCCGCAACTTAAAGAGAAAGGTTTATTTTGGGTCGATTTTCATTCCATGTTTGCCAGGGTCTAAAATAGAGACAGGACGGTAGCTGGGCATGGAGCTGGAAGAGGTGTTTCATGGTGACCTGAAAGCAGAGAGAAAAAGGAGGAGCCAGGACCAGAATACACCTTTCTAGTTCCGAAGGTGTCTCATGGCACCGTTACCCTTCCCAATGTTGTACTACAAAAACCTTCATTTCTTTTTTTTGTTACCTGCTTCTACTGCCTTTAAAATTCCTCCTATTATGACATGGTTAGGATAGTTCTTTGCCTTAATTAAGTATCTTTGCATCTCCCCATAGGCCTCATCTCTAAACAGTATATTCAGCTGCTGAATTCATCAATGGCTGACTACACTGAGGAGTACAGCACCCAGTGGTCCAGTCACTTTCCAAATATGCGAAGCTTTGCAGAGCACATTTTAGTTTTAACCATAGCAGAATTCTCTGTTAACACAGCATTAACTAAGCGCCTCCTGGTAAATACTCGGATTATTACGAATTCTTAGGAATAAGTGCTCATTAGTCCGTGTTTTCCAGTGATGGAACTGAGGAACAGGAATTGAATTACTTACCCACGATTGCAGAAATAGTTTGAGTCCACCATTCCTAAGTGGTACAGTGTGCTGCCCTTCTGTATGCTCTATTATCTTAGTACCCTCTGTTCGGTATAGAATATAGGCTGTTCCTGTGATATCTTCATACCAAGATTTATCTTTATCTTTTTGTTCTGTCCCTTCTGACAAATGCTAGGAGCATTTGTAGAAGTATTTGTCAGAAGGGATAGAAAGTTCCAAAGGTGTCTCATGGCAGCTTTACCCTTCCCAATGTTGTACTACAAAAACCTCCATTTCTTTTTTTGTTACCTGCTTCTACTGCCTTTGAAATTCCTCCTATTATGACATAATTAGGATAGTTCCTTGCCTTAATTAAGTATCTTTGCATCTCTAATATTTTGAAGTTATTTCCCAGGTAACACATCTTTATCAGTATGAGGGCTGCACAGCAGTCATAAAGACTATTATTGTATAAAGGGGAAATAAGATACCCATAAATACCTGTACACAGGTAATTGTGCTATTGTGGTCTATGAAGTGTCATAGGACAAAGAAAAAGTGTTACTGAGAGCTCAGAAAAGGCAGAGATGGGAATTAGAAGGTATAGACAGGGCATTAAATATAGTGGGAAGATAGAATTTGGATGTGTGGAGATTGAGTGAAACAGGGAAGAACTCTCTAGACTGAAGGAAGTATAGGCCCAGAATACTGTATTCATCCATTCATCAGATATTTATAGAACATATATAAAGTTGGAGTGGCACAGTAAACAAAGCAAAACTCCTGTCCTCAGGGTGCCTGTATTCTAGTGAATATTTGAATATACAGAATTCTAAAGAAAATCAAAACAATGAGGAAGAGAGTAAGTTTGGGTTTGTGCTGGCAGTGAGAAGACATCAGAAGGTTTAATGCAGGGTAGTGGTACATTTCCATACTTGGGCAGTAAAAGTTGGTTTAGAACAGAGATGCTCCAACTTCGCTGCATATTAGAAGCACTTGAAGAGTTTTTTTTTTCTTTAATAGCAGTGCCCAGGTGACACACAATCACATCCGATTCTCTGGAGGAGAAATCAGGTGTCCAATTTTTTATAACTTCCTAGGAGATTCCATTGTGTACCTAAGTTTGAGAACCACCAGTTTAGAGGGTACTGCCAGTGCAATGATGAATTAGAATAGAGGGCTGTTGCAGAGGCCTTAGAGTCAGGACAAGGAACAGCACTAACCGTTATTCTTTTTTATTTAATTTTTTTGTATGCTTGACTTCAACAAAATTGGGGCCCCTATAGACAAGGTCCATTCTTTGTACTTTGAATTTCTTATAGAAATTTGTTCATCATAGGTTCTTTGTTAAAATCTATTTTCCTTTGTTCAGGTACTCATTTTGGAATACTTTAATTTTAATTTACTTTTCTCCCATTATGTGTGTCCTTTTTTTCATATAACTTATACTTTTCAGTTCCAAATTTGCTTTTTTTAAAGTACATGGCCATAATACATAATGAATATATTCATCTTGGGGAGTTAATACACATACATATTGAATCTGAAGTCTCTCTCCTCCTTTTCCTTTCTTCCATTTCTTGATCCCTTTGTGATTTGCAAAAGATCTTTCTGTTCTTTTATTTTTCTCTTTAAATTGTTTATACTTTGTTTCATATAAGAGAAGCCATGTGATATTTAGGCTTCTGTGTCTTATTTATTTTACTGAGCATTGTGGTCTCAAGACAGATCCATTTTGCTACAAGTGATTCAAATTTATTCTTTATGGCTGAGTAGTAATCTGTTGCTTTTATTATTAAATAAAATCTTCAAGGATAACTCTTGGCATTTGTGTAAAACCCAGTGATATATCCTTCTGGGTGTGGTAGGGCACACCTGTAATCCCAGCACTTGGGAGGCTAAGGCAAGAGGATCACTGCAAGTTCGAGGCCAGCCTGGGCTACAGAGTCAGTTCAAAACCAGCCTAAACTGCATAGTGAAACCCTATCTCAAAAAGGCAAAGCAACAACAACAAACTCTATAATATATCCTTTAAATAAAGGATTAATTCACCCTTTAAAATAAATAATCCAAATAAACCATAAAACAACATGTAGAAGGTAGACTTTACAAATAACATCTAGATTCTGTTAATTTAGTAATTTACCAATGTGATATAGAGGTTGACTTACTATGTACACTTGAAATAACCTGTCTTTGCTAAATAGAGGTGTGTGTGTGTGTGTGTGTGTGTGTGAATAGAGGTAGTATTTACAAAGTGCTGTGAAATGCTTTTTAATCAATTCTTCATTTTCCATTCTGGTAGAAAGGAGTTGGAGCATGTAGAAATTTTAAAAATACTTTTTTTTTTTCTATTTGAAGACATTTATACTCTTCCTTTTAGTATCTGGAAAAATCAAATGTGCAAAATAATACAGTAAACACCCATCTCCTCATTTACTTAGATTCACCAGTTTTAACATTTTGCTGTATTTTTTTTTAACTATCTCTGTGTTGTGGACTTTGTTCTTGCTGTACCATTTGATAGTTACTCGCAGATGTTGTGACACATTGACACATCCCTAAGGACTTTCACACATTTATCTTGCATCCTGACAATATAATTAAATCATTTAAGAAACCTTGCATAAAACCAATATACAGTCCATATTTAAATTTTCCCTGTACAATTGTCATTTATAGCCTCTTTTAGGATCCAGTCGGCTATCCTGGATTATATCACATAACATGTGTTCTTACCTTCAGTATTGATTAGTTGATCTAGTAGTCATAGGATTTCAGATACAGAAACGAAAACAACATATGGGAAATGGTGTGACACAGCTTCTGGGTCTTTGTTACTTGCTTACTTGCTTGCTTGCTCCATTGCAAGCTGGGGATCAGCCCTAGAAGACATATGCAAAATTCTCAAGCAGAAGTTAGCGCTAGTGTACACCTATTTTAAGAAAATGTGATGGTATTAATGAGTCTTGGGAAAAGATTTTCATAGCTAACTCTTAAAGTATATGAAATTTTAAGAATTAAGAATGTTCTGCTATTTCTTAAGGACCATGTGTTATTATGGTGAGTCTTTATATAGTTTGTGGGTTTTATTTTATTTCACCTTTAATTGTAAAGACCTTTGCATCTCCCCCTTCAAATATTCCCAAGGATCACGTCCTTTTGGTCCTTTGCCTCTGTAGCTTCATACCTTCTTCTGGGGCAGACTTCTTTTTTGCTGTTTCAATTCTTGATGACCCTACAATCTATATTTTCATCCCTATCCTTTTCCTGTGTTCCAAACCTTCATTTTGAACCATATATTCAGGTGTTCTACCCTTCTGTCCCATGTGCAAAAGTGAACACAGCATCTTTTCATGTAAACCTGAGTACTGGTTGGATTATCAGTGATTGTGGGGGTTAATTGTATCAAGTTGATTGACCTGGGAATTGCTGAGGGATTAGACAAGCACATGTCTGGGGGTGTCTGTATGAGTCTGTGGGGTATAACTTTGGGTGCTGTGTCTGGTGCCTTGCCCCTTCCTGTCCGGTACTGTTTGTATGCTCTGTTTCTTGGCCGCCATCTTTCCTCTGCCACACTCTTCTGCCGTGATGTTCTGCCTTGGAACCAGCTGACCATGACCTGAATTCTCTGAAACTATGAGTCAAATTAGGTTAGCGCCTTTGAATTATGGGTATCAGGTATTGTGTGTTCGTAACAGGAAAAATAACTGATACAGTGTGTATACTTAATTCAAAGATTTGAATACTTGGTATTCACTTGTATTATTTTGTGTAATACCTTCTATTTCCTATTGTCTAGGCTTTTAAAAATCGTTTTGTTGAGATCTACCATAAAATTCACCTGTTTTATTCTGTACATTTTTAATTTGAAAAAAAATTGTGGTTGTGACCCACTGATTTGCAGAAATCCACAGAAGAGCAGCATAACTGGTCCGGAAAGTTATCTGCTAGAGACAGGAGAGCAAGACAAGTCTTAACCTTGAGTACTATGCTCACTACAGTCTTTGGACTGTGTTTTAATAATTGTATTTAAACTTGAGGAGACTATCAGTTTCACTCCTCACTGTGCCTGTGGGTAAAATTCATTTCGTGGGCAATCAGAGAGCTTGCTTCACAAGAAATTGAAAGGGCTACCTCTGTTCTGTGATTTGTGGTGCCAGCATCATCCTTCCCTGAAAAAAAAGTAAGAGAAAAGATTGAGGAGGGGTTGAAAGGAGGGAAGATTGATCTCACATTAGAGAGTAGAGCTTGGAATTCTTCAGGTTCTCATTGTTTAACTTATATCAACTGTAGGACTATTTGAGAGAATACTGGAAGGACCTGTGTATTTGATCAGTGTGGTATCATTAGTCTGTTGACAAGGTAGAAGGTACCAAGGAAATGAAACAGGAAACTATTAAGTTTTCACCAGGAGGATGGAAGATGAGAGGGTCCAAAGAAAGCCTATGATGGAGAGACCCAGGGATTGTGTTTGGGAAGGGCAAAAATATGATAGAACCACTTAAAACTAAGGCGTCCTTGTCCCATCCGAGGACCACAAGATAATGCGATCAAACACTTACTCGAGTGCTTGATTTGCACAACTCTAAGCATTTTATGTTTGAATCTCATTGAATCCTTTGATGACATGTGAGGTTATAGGTTCTGTTATCATTTCCATTTTACAGAGGAGGGAACCGAGACACAGAGGTAAAGTATGTTGTTCATGGTGACATGGTTCCTAGTTCTCACACATGTTCATGCAGGGTGCTGTTGACCCTGCTGTATGGTGCAGCTTGACATAAGCTGTATTTAGGTGCACCAGCTGTGATGGCCTCTGAGTAACTCTTGCTGTTTTTTATCACATCATTTTTCTACCAAATCATAAATAGGTAAGATTATTAGAGTCATATATGGGGCTTTAGAGTTGGACCTGATTCCAGGAATGTACCTGACTCTCTGATACTGTCTTCACATCAGACAGGTGCATTTCAGCCAGTGTGTCCCTTTGGTCCTGCTCTGTAAATACATCCCTCTTTCTGACCTGAACTACAGGGATCCCAGTGGTCTTATTGGTACCCAGGGCTATTCATCTTTTGATATGTCTCCACATAAATTATACCTGTTTAATTCTAGATCTATCTGCTTCCTTTCTTTGGTCTCACATCACCTCTGGGGGTTATTCCAGAACACTTGCATTGAAGTGAGTGAACGTGTTGCTTCTAAGATCATGACTGCTGTACCATACCTCCCTTTGGGACTGTAGCTTACCTGGCAGCTCCCATAATCCTTACTTATTTAGTCTCCAGATTTCCACCCTGAGGTTTCCTGGGAGGTGGGTAATCACGAAACTGAAAGTAGCAGTCCTAGAGGATATTTAACATTTTTTTTTCACTCCTTGAGTACAAACTGTTCTTTATCTAGGAAATATCGGGAATCTCTAGAGTTGGGTGTTTGCATCGTTGAGCATGTCCAGCGGTAGTGCTGTTTCAAGTCAGTTTAGTAGACATTTGC
Organism: Hydrochoerus hydrochaeris; assembly: GCA_004027455.1. NCBI lineage: Eukaryota > Metazoa > Chordata > Mammalia > Rodentia > Hydrochaeridae > Hydrochoerus > Hydrochoerus hydrochaeris. The sequence continues at coordinate 140,928 of PVLA01002704.1, forward strand.
ATGCTTTATTAACAGCCCTGCCATGGTTGGTGCTTCAGTGATAAATGTGAACACAGGGAAAATAAATATTTAAATTGCAGTGAAAGAATAACTAGAACATTAAAAGGAACATAGAGGAGGGTGAAGAGGTTAAGAACAACTCCCCAGAAGAATTAACATCTCAATGGGGTTTTGAAGGGTGCATAGGAGTTTGCCAGGCAGGTAGATAGCAATGGGAAAATGTCATGAAAATTTCCAGAAAGATGCAGAGAGGCTTTCTTCTGATATTATTACTATTTTTTTCCTTTTGAGATATTAGGACCTTCACATTGAACTACATCCCAAACTCCTTTAAATTTTTCTTTTTTTTTTAAACTTTTGAAATAAGGTCTAAGTTGCTCAGATTTGTGATCCTCTTGCCTCAGCCTCCCTCCAGTGCTGGGGTTATAGGCATGTGCCACCACATTCAACTATTAAAACTAATTTTTAGTGTAGTAGTAAGAGCACCTAGTTGTAAAATTCCATTCCCCCACCAGTGTCTTGAAATACCATTAGGATTATATACCTCAGTGGTAGGACCAGACACATAGAGATTATGTTTCTGAGCAGTTATGAGGGAAATAATACCTGTGTATAACCTGCAGGCACAGTGCAACTCCAGATAAGCAAGATTGTTTGTTGCTTGTGTGAAGGGATGGTCATGTTCTCTGTAGTCTACCTCCAGCCCAAGACTTTCACTATAATTGCTTGTCTAGATTGTTCCTCTTACATGAAAATAGTTGATTGTTATCATTCAGAAGTTGTTCAGGCATTCAGTCCCAGATGTTTACTGAGCACTGATTCCTTGGGTGGGAAGAGGGGTAGTTGAAGACCATACATAGTATGTGAGGTTTGAAGCATAATGTACATTCCAATGAAGTGTACAGGTCTTGAGTGTGCTCCTCAGTGAACTTTGCGTGTCACCCAAGTAACCACCATCCTCAGATCAGCACAGAAGATGTTCCAGTGTCCCATCAAGTTGTCCCCCTTTTCTGATAAGACCCCCACCTTACCTCATGTAGTGCTATTCTGACTTGTCTTACCAATGATGAGTTTTCCCCGTTATTCAACTTTAAATGGAATAATACAAAGTCCACAGCTTTTTATTTGACTTGTTTAAATCAAAAATATGTCTGTGAGATCCATTCGGATTGTTGGGAAAGCACCAGTCACACTGCTGCAAAGAGACCCTGGCTTAAAACTTATGCTGGTGAGGGTATGATTTACTTACTGGTCGTGTTCATTTATTCAGGACACATTTACAAGTACTGTGTATCAGGTGCACTTTGAGGGCTTTTGAAGATCAAAGATGAATGCAAATTCTGGTATTAGGACTTTACAGACAGTTGAAGGAGCCATCCATAAATAATTACAGTGAGGTGTTGGTCAGTGTTTAGGGGTGAAAATGGTTTTTGGAAAATTTTATGGAGAAGCTGAAATACAATATCTTCTTTCTGTCAAAGACCTACTAAGAGTTTTTCAGCAGTTCAGAGCATGACAGTACATCAGTGGGTGGGAGGTATGAAGCCTATGATATCATAGGTTTTCATAGTGATACTTTGATTTTAGATTGATGAGAATTATAAGAATGCAAAAATATCACTTTGGGAAGAAATGTTGAGGAAAGCATTGGTATTTAACTTCCATCAACACTAGAGCCATTAGGTGTAGCATATTCTGAATGATAACAACCCCTGAAAATATTGTTGTGGAGAAGTCAAAGAATGGAAGTAAATTTGGATGACTGCTAGCTGCCTCCTACCTTGTCTTTTCTCTGTGACCATCTAGTCCCAAATATTCTTTCCTTACAAGATTGGACTACGGGTGAGATACTGGGAGTAGGTCTTCAACACATGAATTTTGGGGAAGACTGTATTTCATTTGCAACACCGTGACACTTATTTTAGAATCTGCCATAACAGAGTAGGTCTGTTGTGAGTTTTCATACTAGAAAAGTACAGGCTTAAAAGACAAGTAAGTCTGTGCTGCTTTGCTTGCTCATCTGTTGCCATCTCTGAGTTCATGGTGAGTTCACAGTGGCTCAGGTCAGCATGTGTACAAACTTGAGCTTTGGGTAATATGTGTGAATGCCCTAATACATGAAACATGAAAACAAAAATTGAAAATAGGGACTAAGAATAAAAGAATCTCAAGAGTAAGGGACAGGTGGACATCACAAAAGAGATAATTTTATAACTTTGAGTAATCTGATTCAGTGACAAAGAACCCATGTACCTCTTTTATCAGTGAGACCCTTTTTCGGGAGCAGTGTTAGCCTTGGCTTGCTTGCTTTCTTTCTTTCTTTCTTTTTTTTTTTATGTGCCGTGGATTGAACTCACAACCTCGCGTTTGCCAAGCAGCAGGCACTTACACCACTAAGCTAAACCCCCAGCTAGCCTTGGCTTTCTTGTTATCAAAATATTTGAGTACCAAGATCTTTTTTTTTTTTTTAATTAGATCATCTCAGCCTTATTCCTAGTAGGGGGCAAGACATTGCTTTTTGTAGGGTTGTACAGTATTTTGATTTTTCTGTTGTAGTTGATACAAAGAAGGTAGACAGGTAGCGTTCTTTCTTCTTTAAGGAAGTGCTTTTATGTAGTCACTTCTTAAAGTTTTCATTAAGATAAAGAGGGAGATTAAGAGCAATCATAGGATGAATTTTGGAAGGATTACTATTGTTTTTACCAGGGTTCTCTGGTAGCAGGTATGACTTGTTTTAGGTACCTGAGAATAGAGATTTTTGTTTTTCTTGTGTATAATAGTGTTTATTATACTGGCTTTTGACCTAGAGTTACTATTATCAAACTCTTCCCAGTATCAGAACCTTAAGAGAATTCATGCAGAGTTTAATAAGCTATATTGGTTTATACTGCACAGAGAACCCAGCCCAATTTGAAGCAGGAAATCTTGGGAAGTCACTGCAACCCTGTTATTGTCAGTGGTGCTGCATTGCTTTCGTACTGCTTTCTTAGTTGTGGCCTGCTTGACCCTGAAGTAATTTTGCCAACTCTCTGATTTCTTTTCTTGTTGCTGAGACACAATACCCAACACCACAAGTTAAAGGAGGAAAGGTTTATTTAGCTCACAGTTTGTAGTGGTTCCAGTCCATAATTGGCTGCTCAGAGGAGAATCAGTTCATGGCAGGCAGAAGGCAGGAAGGCAGCAAAGCAGTGAAGAAGGGAAGTAACAAGCAGCAAGAGCTACAGCAGCCCTCTTTCTGTCCTTTATACTCTGTCCAGGATACACGTCCTTAAGGCGGGCAGTACTTATACCCAGGGTGGTCTTCCCATTATCCACACACACATTTTCCAGAACTATGCCAAAAGTACTTTAGTGATCACACACCCTTAATCCCAGCATCACATACTTTAGATCCAGCCATCTCTGAAAAAAGTCCTATGACCATGAGGCTTCGAAGAGAACATCTAAACATGAGCCATAACATTAGCATAGTCTGTTTTAGAAGTAAACATTTAAATGGTACATTAGGCCAGCACAAGCCATATAGAGACTGGGAGCAGAAACAAGCCAATTTGCCCTTCCCATCAGTCAGTGGAAGCCATGCTGGGCCTGGAAGGAGTAACAAGAAGCCAATTTGCCCTTCCCATGACCGGGCTGGTGTGCTGGCTGGGAGACAAGGACACCTCCCCACTGTAAGCAACTGGCTGATTCGGAGGGAAGGCTGAGTTGCTAACAACTAAGGTACCAAATTAACTTAATGCTTGTATTGTTTGATTGACTTTGCAGTCCTAAGGCCGGTAGTCTATAATCTATTAAGAGGATAACAGTATGCAGTATAGCAAATATGGGGGATTTCCTTCTGTCTTGTTTTTGAAATACAGTATTGTCTCACTGTTTTCCCTTTTATTGTTTTGTTTTATTCAGTGTTCTATTCTGACTGGTTTTATTTTGTTCTGTTTTGTTTGGTTTTATTATGTCTGATGGTATGGGCAGCAATTTTGAAGATAACAAGAGGCATTATGGTAGCCATTGTTGATTTCCTATTATGCTTTTTTTGAAATCTTGTATTACTTTCACTGTTTTGTTTTGATTGGCTTTATTCTGTTTTATTTTGTTTGGTTTTATTCTCTGTAAAATATGCTTTCATTCTTTTGTTTTGACAGGTTTTTATTCAGTTTTATTTTGTTTGATTTTATTATGTCTGATGGTATGGACAGCTGTTTTGAAGAAAACAAGGGAAATTATGATAACCTTTGTTGATTTCCTATTATCTTGTTTTGAAGTTCTGTTTTGCTTTCATTGTTCTCTTCTGATTAGCTTTATTCTGTTTTGTTTAGTTTTATCTTTAAAATAAGAAAATAACCAGATACATTACTTCTTTTAATTAATTGACTCTTTTAGGATGGAATAATTTCATTGTGTGAAATGAGTTATAATTCAAAAGAATTATATTTTAGCTACTAAATATAATAGCTACTAAATATTTCAGCTACTAAATATAAATATAATTTAGAATTTTACACAGAACTTGCTTGCTTGCTTGCTTTTTTTTTTGTACCAGGGATCAAACTCACAACTTTGCGTTTTTTGTACCAGGGATCAAACTCACAGCTTTGCGTTTTTTGTACCAGGGATTAAACTCACAACATCTCGCTTGCCAGGCAGGTGCTTATGCCCGTGAGCTAAATCCCCAGCCCAAAGGTTCTTTCTGTAAGACAGTAAATATTCCCTGTTTGCCTAGCAAATTAACTTCCTAAATTGTTTTATTTTGTTTTCATCCGGTGTTCAACCATTTTGTTCAGTAGTGATTTGATTTTATTGACTTTTTTCTTGCAGTTCATGACCTTTTTCTTTTTTATAAACCAGGTTAAGAGTACAGTATAAAAAATAATTTTTTCGAACCATACGGATGTCAAGAGTACTCAAAAGCTTTGGCTGTAGGGAACCTGTGATCATTGAACTCACTAGAGACTAATTTGAAATTCTATGAGTCTTGGTAGAGTGCTCTACGAATCTTATTGGCACTTTTCATCTGTGGAAATCCTTGCGCAGTTGTAGCTTCATCCTCTAAACATGTCTTCTGGATTTCTTAAGAGTCCCTGCACCACTAGCCTCTTCAGTCAGATATATTTCAACAAAATAAATCAGACCATATCCTGCCTTTACAGCAGATACAGGAGAAGTGGGGGTCCGTGTAACATTGTACTCTAGAGCAGGAGCTAATGTATCATATCTTAATCCTTGTATTTTAGATTCTTTTAGTTGCAAGGAACAGAAATTTAAGCCTAGCTAATTTTCAAGAGTGGCACTGAGTGGTACGGTAAATTGAATCATTGTTCCCAATGACTCTTCTTCACTCAGTGCGTAGCTCTCTGTATCCATACCGTGCCATAACTGCATGGTAGTTAGAGGTATGCCTCTGCTCCCTTGATTTTGAGCTTGGCCATATGACTTGAGCTGACCCATTGCGCTATTAGTAGGTCAGATTTGAGTGAAAATAAAATTCTTGATTTTGCCTGCCACTGAGATTTTGTGGTCTGTTTTTCAGTTTTATTTTGGCAATAGATGACTAATACTAGCACACTGCTGGATCCATGGCAGCTCCCAGGGCTTTAGTAAACAGGTTTTCTTGGATAATTTCTTTATCATTTTACCATTTACAAGACTGTGGGTCACCCTCATTCTTTTCACTCTACCCACTGCTTCCTTATCCTACCTGTTATTCTTATCTAGGCTTCTTATCCTTGCCATACCTGAGGCCATGGTTTCTCCTGGCTCTCTGAAGCACATGACTTCTCAGCTTCTACCTTTGTTGCTTAATGCTTTATTTCTTTCAATACATTGGCCTTTAAATTTGAGAACATCCATTTTGCCCAGCAGACTTTTTCTTCATGTTGAAAATGTTATGTCCTGTAGCTGTTGGCCTGTTTAGGCATTGGCTGCATCTTGTCCAATTAGAAGAGGATAGGGGTGTGGTGAGAGAAGGGTGATGTCCTGAGTGCCAACGACTGCCTTATGAATGTGTGGGAAGCTAGTGATAGTTTTTTTTCAGTGCTAATTGTCATTATTACATATTCTGGGGAGTACTAAAACTTGTCAGTTTCCAGGCTCATCATTTCCTTCCTCAGTAGAGGGAATGTTTTTAACTTTGCTTTAGTAAGCTTTTAATTGTATGGGGCTGTATTTCATTTGTTTCCTGATTTCAGTATCTACTTTAATGCATAAACTCTCAGGATGCTTTCAAGGGACAGTATCAGAAAAGAAACCCTCTGTGGATAGGACAACCAACTCATCTTCAAGGTTCTCTAGTTGTTCCCCCAAGCAAAAACCAATCAAAGAGTTGAGAAGACACTAAGTCATCTTATTCTGAAGATTTAGGCTAAACTATGCTATAGTATTTTCTGTAGAAGAGGCTGACCAAATTTAAAGTGTTTTGTTTTGTTTGTTTGTTTGTTTGTTTTTAACAATTACAAGGGTATGCTTAATTAGAGTTATCTTTTAAGTATTTTTCTAAGTATATTTTGGGTATTGTTGTAAATAGTGTTAAAATACTGTGATTGTTCCTTGTTAGTACTGCATATAGCAATAAATTAATTTTTATATATTGATTTTTATACTCATTGACTTATTGATTAATCGTAGAGGTCGTTTTTTGTAAATTCTTTGTGTTTTTTTTTTTAGTGTTAATAGTTATCTCAAGTGCTGACTGCCTTTTATTTTATTTTCTTGTCTTACTGCATTGGCTGGAACCCATTAGTGTGATGTTGAGATCAGATACCCTTGCTTTATTTCTATATTGGGCGTAAAATAATTCCAGCCAATTACTGTAGGTTTTTATCAATGCCTTTTATCAGACTGAGGAAGTTCTCTTTCATTCCTAGTTTGCTAGTGTCTGTCACAAATAGATGTTAAATTTTGTCCAGTACTTTGTGTATCTTTTGAGATGATCATGTGTTGCTTTTTTCTTTAGTTTGTTGATATAGTGAATTGCATTAATAGATTTTTGAAGACTGAATAAGTCTCACATTCACAGGATATAATTTTCAACTTTATTTTGATATATTCTTTTTATATTTGATGGATTCGGTTTGCTAGTATTAAAAATCTTTGTCTTGAATCTTTTATGCCTTTTTTAGGTTTGGTGTCAGGGTAATAGTTGGCTTATGAAATGAAATGGGAAGTCGTCTCTCCTTTTCTATTTTCTGTAAGAGTTTGTGTAAAATTGGTATGATTTCTTCCTAAGTAGTTGGTAAAATTCTTCAGTGAAACCATCTGGGCCTAAGGTTTTCTTTGAGAGTTCATAGCTATAAATTCACCATTTTGTAATAGAAATAAGGCCATTGAAGCTCTTCATTTCTTCTTGAGTGAGTTTTAGTAGCTTCTGTTTTGAAGAATGCATCCAGTTCATCTAAGTTGTTCAAACTTATAGGCATTAAGTGATTATTACTCCATAATTATCCTTTTAATGCAATAGAGAATCCCTAATGATGTTTTTGAATCCTAATATTTTATAATTTATGGGTTTTTTCCTTTCTTTTTAAGTCATTCTGCCCAGGAGTTTGTCAGTTTAGTGGAATTTTTCCCCCAAAATAAAATTCCTAACCTGATTTTTGGTTTCATTAACAATTCTCTATTTTTTCTGTTGTCAATTTCATTGATTTTGTTCTTTATGATTTTATGTACTTTGGTTTTAATTTGATCTCCTTGTATAATTTCTTAGGTGGAAGCTTAATTGATTGAGACCTTTCTGGTCTAACACAAGTTTTTAATTCTATGAATTTTTCTCTGAGCACTGCTGAAGTTACAGTCCATAAATAATCATATGTTGTATTTTGATTACCATTCAACATATATGAAACTTTCCTTTGTTATTTCCATTTTGTTGTTTAGAAGTGTCTTTTATTTCCATGTTTTTGTGGAGTTCTCATGTAATTTGTTCTGTTTTATAGCTAAGAATGAAGGCTATATTATTAGTCACTGTTCTGTGTTTACTTGTAAAGGATTATATTCTGCTTTCACAAGGTAGAATATTCTGCAAATCTTAATTAGGTTAAGTTGTTGATAGTATTATTCATATCTTTTATATCCTTACAGACTTTTTTCCTCCTTGCTCCATGAATTACCAAAAGAGGAGTGTTGAGTCTCCCAGCTGTTACCATGATTTCTTTCATTTATACCAGTTTTTGCATCAAGTACTTTTAAGTTCTGTTGTCAAGTGTATACATATTAACCCTTCAGAGGTCACACCTGATCTGAGACATTAAAAACTCTTCTTATATATTGTCAAGGGGTAGCACCTGACCCATGACTTCTGCAGGATTAAGGGTTATATCAATTTGATAAAACTTGCTCATACTATATGAGTTTTTTTTTCATTGGTTTTAATATTCTGTTTTATCAAGTCTGTTTTGTCTGATATTAAACTTTGGTAGCTTTCTTTTGATTGTTTGTATGGTGTACCTTTTCCATTTTTTAACTTGCAACTTAGCAAACTTTAAAATGGATTCCTTTTAGAAAATACATGATTGTGTGGCATGATACTCTCTTGCCTTTTTGTTGGGATGTTTAGACCATTTGCATTTAATATAATTATTGGTATGGTTGGGTTTAAATCTATCATTTAAATTGACTACTGATCTGTTTCACCAGATCTTTTCCTCTTTTCCTCTTTATTCCTGCTTCTAGGTAGTTTTTTGATTATTTTTTTGGCAATAAAATAGAATTTTTCTGTTTCTTAAAACCTTCAAATAGTGATGATGGCAATATTATTCCACCAGAAAGTATATTGTGTTATGGACTCTGCAACTAGACTGCTTAGCTTTGAATCCTGACTTAGCTACTTAACTACTTCTGTTTTCTTTGGTAAGTTATTTAACCTCCCTGTCCTTCAGCTCTTCATCTATTATATGGGAAAAATAACTGTAGTGATCTTACAGGAGTGTGGTGATGATTAACAAAAATTGCAATAAAGTTAGCTGCTGTATTCTAGCTTTTTAATTATTACCAACAGTGAATGTTATTAGAAAGTCAAACAATTTTAAGTTCTTAAAATCTTTGAGTAGGAAAACTTTTAATATCGCAGGACCATTTATCTTAGTGTGAATAAATATAAGCACTTGTGTATGAATTACAGAAGTAATACCTGTGTTTGGAATATTAATAGGAAAAAGAACTGAGCTATTTTCTAAGTTGTTAGTGATAATGTTTTCTCTCTTTTACTCTAGGAACAGTCTACCCTTTTCCTAGGAGACTAAGATCAATAGAGAAATAGATTCGCAGACCAACTTTCCCTACAACCAAATATAGTTTCTCTTACAGTTTCTTTTAAATTATTTATTTTAAAACTATATTCATCCTTGCCTTCTGATATCATTGTATAATATCCCCTCCCTTCCTCTATTGACCAAATCATGTTCAAAATACTATATATACAGCAGATAGGGTAGTCACAGAAAGACAAGGATAGCCTGGTGAAAGTTATTCAGTGTATTTGACAAACAAGCTGCTGGGAGAATATTGAAAGACTATCAAGGTGCAGTGTTTTTGGATTCATTGTTTTCCTTACCTAACAAGGAATGATAACTGACACAGATCAAAAGGGGTGTATTCTTTGATGCCTATATGGTTTACCCCTGTTTTAGATTAGTGGTTATAATATTTGAATAGCATCCACTTCTAAAACTGCAATAGACTACTATTGTATGATGTTTTGAAAGAAAATAGATGGCATATTTGATCTACAAACCTATGATATAATCAGTTAATGTTTCAGTTCTACTGATACTATATAAGAGATAATACTAGCCTATACTAAAAGTTGGGAAAAACAAATGTAGAAGAGACTAGTTTAAATGTATTTTTTAAAAACCACAATGATTTTTTTCTTATAATATTTTTCAACTTATACAGCAGTGTTATTTATATGAATAGTAGAGAATCTTGAAAAGTACAAACAGATTAAACTGCTAAAGACTTTGAAATATATATGCTTCACTTAGAAACCCATGTCTTTAGCTGGGTGTGGTGATACACACCTGCAATCCCGGCCCTATGGGACCTGAGGCAGGAGGATGAGAAATTCAAGCTGAAGCAAGACCCTTTCTCAAACAAACAAACAAACAAACAAACAAATAAATTTCAAAAAGAGCTTAGGGTGTTGTTCTTTTTAAAGACCCAGAGTTCAGTCTCCAGTCCTGGAATGAATGAACGGTACATGTCTTAGCAGTAGTCAGTTTCCTTGAATAATTTTTCACTGGATAGAAGCTATCAGAGTTCAGTTTGGTATCAAGATTTCTTGCTTAAGCCTTGGTGATAGAATATTGCTTAATAGAAAGCTCACTTCCAAAGGAACGTGGTAGGAGAATTTCTGACAGAAGAAACCTGTCCAGAGCATCTCACATAGTATTCAGAGGCTGCCAGTGTCAGCTGCTTTCATGTTTGTTTACGTATGTGGACTTTCCATAGGTTTTTTTGCCTCATGGATGGTGGCCAAATGGTTGTGAATTTTCCTGTCCCTTCTTTCCCTTAGCCTTAAAGAATTTATTTTTTACTTCAGGAAATTTTGAATAGCAATTTGTTTTAAATAATAAGTGAATCCTCACGCCAGTCTTATTTTGTTACCTCTTCCCTTTGTCTTTCCCTGTAGTGCTTTTACAGAACATTTCAGGCAATCTATCATTTCATTTCACCTGTAAATGTTTTAGTGTGCATATCAGGTATGGACTTTCTGAACAATAAAACGGTCATATCCAACACAATCTTAATTTCTTAATATATTCTTATATTGAATCTTTTTTCCTAAAAAAAATGCCTTTTAAAAGTTAAAATCATGTCCAGATAAGGTCCACATAGTACATTTGATTGATAAATCCCTTCAGTCTCTGTTAATGTATCATACACTTACCCTTCCATTTTTGGATCATGTCATTTATTTGTTGATGAAACTGGGTGTCTTGGTTACTTTTCTCTTGTTGCTGAGACAAAATAACCAGTGCCTCAAGTTAAGAAAGGAAAGGTTTATTTAGCTCACAGTTTGAGGAAATTTCAGCCCCTAATCTGCTCAGTCCAAGGCAGGTGGCATTGTGAGAGAAGCAGCAAGAGCAAAAGGGAAGGAACTCTTTCTGTCCCTTATATTGTATGTAGGTCACCGACCCTAGGGTGGGTGTAGCAGTCACACCCATAATCCCAGGGCTAGACAATGAATCAGTCAAAAACGCTAGTTTCAGCTGCCTCCAAGAAGCAACTCTCCAAGACCCAAACCATCACACTGAATCATTCTGTTTCTACACATTGTTGCTTTTCCTTACTGTATCCTTGTGCCATATAACATGTTACTTTTCCTCCATATTAATGTTAAAGAAGTAGAGATTTGGAAACATGACTATTTTTATGGTCATTATTTTTAAAATTCTTAAAAGGTACATTGTATTCCCTGTTCATATTAGAAGGTACATTGTACTTATGTGTCCCACTTTGTATACTAAGGTTAGTGGTGGGTTTATGTTGGCACAGCCCTTTGCTTTCAAGTTATGTTCTCTTCATTGAGCAACATAATTCATGGGAGACTTTTTAATATTTTAATAGTCTTTAAATTTCAGTTTTGTTCATCTTTCATGTGATAGTTTGAATGGGACATTCATTGATATTTGTTACCTGAATCCTTTATTTCACGATTAGTACATTTTAGTTGGAGAAACTTGTTTAAAAATGAAATGATTACAATTTTCTTTTCTTTTCTTTTTTTTTTTTTTGTGCTGGGAATTGTACTCAGGTACACCTTGCTAGGCAGCTGCTGTGCCACTGAGCTATATCCCCAGACCTTGTTTTTGTTTTTGTTTTTTTTTTAAATGTAAGTAAAGTTTGAGGTACCTGGAAAATTCATTTATGCAACATACTTTTTTCTCTGAACATGCCTAGTAAAAGAGGTATCATTTCAAAAAAAATTAATGTTGAGAAGCTCTGTTTAGTTAGCTATATTAAAGTCTTCTTACTGTTTTTGAATGGGTTGTCTCTAGAAGGGTTTATGGGAATAGATTTTGAGCTGGAATAGTATTTCTGGATTCTTTTGCGTTTTTGAAATGTTTTTTAATCTATGTTGGGGCTCTCCTTTAACTGAGTTTAATAGAGTTCTAAAATTCCTTTGCCTGAGGATTATGGATCATGGTAAAGATTTAACTTGAATGTATATAGGTCATTTTTGCTCACTGCTATTGTAATATGTTTTTTCTGTTGGCTGTCTTGTGAATATCCATAGTACAGTAATATTTTATCTTGTATAGTATTATTTCCTATGTGCTAGGTAGAATATTTTCTAATTTACATGTGCTAGTTTATTTCATTCTCACATTATTATTATTCCTAACTTACATAAGGGATCCAAGCAATTAATTTTAAGTGTTTTTTGTTTGTTTTGTTTTGTTTTTTGATCATACAACTAATAAATAGCAAAGGCTAGGATTTAGACCTAGGCAATTTTGTAGACTGTGTGCTCTGACAGAGAGAGAAGATGGGTTACATAATGATTATTTGTTCCACTAGCCTTTGAAAATAAGCTTATTTGGATTGTTATAAATAACAAACATATACACTTACTTGATTATGTATGTGTGTAGATGCATCTTCCTCCCTTTCCCTCTGCTCTCTTGTAAAACTCTTACTGAATCATCTGATGATCTTTTTTGACCAAGCAAAAACAACCCCAACAACTCTGGCATTTTCATCTGGCCTAACGAGAACTCCGAGATGGCAAATCTTTTAGAGCTTTCACACAGCCCTCTGGCACCTGTGCCATAGGTTTGACACCACTGGAAAGAGTCAAGTGAGTAACAGCCATATTCACACAGGATACCCTTCTGGTTTTTGGACTTTGGTTGTTTTCCAAGCAGCTACTCAGATCTTAGCTACATACTTTTCTGAAGCAGAAAGCCTAATGCAATACCATAAAAACAAATTTTCAAATTCTCTAAATCATAATAAATAGCAATTACAGGTTCTGATTATAGAACCAAGAGCCAGGAAGTACTGTAGAGACTATGTTGTCCAAGTTTATCTGTTGTCTATTTGCTTAGTGTTTCGTTTTTTTTAGTTGAAGTATCTCACATTTTAATGAACTGTTAAGTAATTCTCTTTCCTTCTTCTGCTATCCTTCATTCATTTTTACTTGAGCAGATTTATTATTTCTAGCAAATGTTAATTTAGTTGAGAATAGTGAGTAATTTTTGTATGTGTTTTTCACGGAAAAGTCACTACCTTTATGCTTTTATCTTTCAATTGTGCTTGTTTTATATTGATCTAATATGAGGTTAAGAAAATGACTAGATCCTTGGGAATTTGAACATTGTATTAATCCGAGGGATGTTATTAATAGGGATAAGCATTATAGAAAAAGACAGTGACTGTGGCTGGGGATTTAGATCAGTAGCATAAATGCCAGCCTGGCAAGTACGAGGTTATGAGTTCGATCCCTGGTACTGGGGAAAAAAAAAAAAGACAGTGACACGTCTTTAAGTCTAGTAGTGAAGATGCATTTATCTAGCATCTTTGAATCTGTCTTTGAAGCTTCACATGGTATGTGCCTGTGGTAAGATTTAACAGGAAAGGCTTGATCGAAGATACTGATTCTGTAGAGATTATGATAGCCCAAACAATGTATTTCTTAATTTTACTTATTCTATTTATGTATTAAACAACTGACATTGTATAAAATTTTGATGATCATTAGTATTGAGTTAAATTTCCTCAAATAGAGAATTTCCTCAAGTGCCTTACATGTTAAAGATGTTCATACATTCTGACAGAAGCAGCTTCCCTGAGTTGTCTTCCTAACTTCTCTGCAACCTTTTCTTTTTAATAAGTTTTACTTGAAGAAAAAAATAAATTTTTCTCCTATATTAAAAAAAAAAACCTTTCCTACTCATGTAAAGAATTTAGTAAAACAGAGAACAAATTACTGTTTTTGCAGGATTCATTTCTTACATTTTTTTTCCCTTCGTATAATATATGGCTTTAGGAATTGGGGTTGCAGAGTTTTAGAGCTTTAGGAGATTCGACTCTTCTAAAAAGGACTTTAAATTTTTTAAAAAGCCTTTATTTTATAATTGAAGAAACTGTCTATTCTTTAGTTTCATTGGTGACTGTCCTGCACATCTTCTGTTGGTTTTTGAGTGAAGTTACCAGCTCCTCAGAGATAAGATAGGCTTCTAAAATGAAAGGGAGAACTTAGAGAATTGATTTAGTTTAATGTAATAGAAACTCGAACTAAAGATGGCCGATCAGTGAGCAATAACATACAAAGCCTCCCGGGAGAAACAACTCATATGCCAGAATAAAATACCCTGGAGAGACCCAGACAGAGGGAGATGGATCCTCTTGACACAGGAAGAAATTAAAACGTAAAAAAGCTTGTCAAACACACAGCCTTGGGGCTACAATTGGAACAGCAAAAATTACCGGACAAGGTGTTTTCACTGCAACCTGCCAAGCTTGCGCTGGCCTGAATTTGCAAATACGCGCCAGCCGGCAGAGCTGCCCAAATTCATTCTCACCGCTACTCACAGGAGCCACAGCTGAGCTGAAGTCGGGGGTTGGTGAGCCCAACAGAGAGTGGAGCCAGTGAAGGGACCTTCATTAATCCACGGTCAGTGCTGGGAATGAGACCCCCAACCCTCACGGGAAGGGGGCGACTATATGGGCGACATGTTGGAATTGGCAGGAGGAGCCTGAACTGGAGTGACAGTGACTTCATTTGGTTGCTCCCTCCCCAGAACAGATTCGTGGGATTTGCTTGGACTGGGCCGTGCCCCTGGCTGGGACCCAATGAGCCATCCCAAGTTGATTCCCTGTGCCTAGCAAGTACTAACCGGGTGAAGGCTCCTGAAGTTTGGCTGGCCCGGTGGGGGGGGGCAGGCAAGTACAGCTGCTGCTTACACCTCAGTGACAAGAACAGGCAGGAGAGGACAGAGTTCCCTTGCCAGCGTGCTTCGGAGGAACCGTGGCTGACAGGGAAGGGGGCTGGGACCTGCACTGTAACCTATGTGCAGGAAGCCGGGACCATGACAGGAGAGAGAAGCAAGAGGAGGCCCCCAGCCCAGAACCCTGAGAGCACTGATCCAGGGGAAGGAAAAACAAGGGAGACTGAGGGTGGCAAACATGCAACATCAGACATGGCTTCAATAGACATTAAGAGATATGTTCGGGACTTCGTAGAAAAGCTCAAAACTGAAATATTAAAGTGGTAAAGCAAGATATGAGTACAGTAGTAAAGAAAGTGCTAAGCATCTCTCAGGAAGACATAGATGGAAGAAAGGAGGAACACAAAAAAAGGAGAGAAACATTTGAAAAAGAACATAAAGAAAATATAGAATACATGAAGCAGATTCAAAGAGATTACCAGGAAATTAAAAACTCCATTGAAAGCTGACAAGACTCCGTAAAAGAAACCAAGGATAGACTGTTAAAACTTGAAGACAAGGTTGCAATGTGTGATCATGAAAGGAAAGATCTCTTAGAAATAACAAGGAAACAGGCAGTAACAGTACAAAGGCTAGAAGACGACAAGAGAATCTATAATTTAAGAACAAGAAATGTCAACGAAGAAGCAGGAATACAAACAGGTGAATTACAAAGGCTATTCACGGAAATAATTAAGGAAAGCTTCCCAAACATGGGAAAAGAAAATGACATTCAGTTATGTGAGGCATACAGAACTCCAGCCATCTACAGCCAAAGCAGAGCTACACCCAGACATATAATAATCAAGATACCAGAAATTCAATATAAAAACAATATTAAAAGCCATCAGAGAAGAGAAACAGATACCTATAAAGGTAATCCAATCAAGTTCACAGCTGACTTATTGACACAGACCATCAGATCAAGAAGAGCTTGGAGCAGAGTATTCCAAGCCCTGAAAGAAAATAACCTCCAGCCCAGATTGATGTACCCTGCAAAACTGTCACTAGAAATTAATGGAGAAACAAGATGTTTCCATGACAAAGAGGAACTGGGGGAATTTGTGACCACCAATCCAACCCTACAGAGAATACTGAAGGACATTCTAGAGAGAGAAAATACCAGGATTTTAGGAACAGTGGCAGAAAGGCCTCAATGAGTGGGGCAGGCAGTAGAATGAAGGAGAAAACTAGACAAACAAAGGCAGAAAAATAGTATAGCAGAAATGAGGCAGAGGATAGCTAGAATCTCTAACATAGATGGCCTTGATACACTATATTGTTAAGAGTGCACCAGGATTTAAAACCCACATTACTCACACCACTCTGCTTAGATGTATCATAATCTGTTCCAGTCATTCTACCTGTACTAGATTTGAGGGCACAGACAGTAATCCCAAAAATAACAGGATACAGTACAATAATCATCCTTATTTCCTATTAAGTTAATCTACAGCTCTGTAAAACCTACACTGTTTTACCTTGACTGATCATAATTGAATCTGGTTTGTTGGATCACTGTTTTGTGTTGATAGATTTTATTCAGAGCTGTTAGGATTGATAGTACCAAGTCTGAGAGTATAGGCAACTGCACTGAAGATGACAAGATTCACTAGAATATCCACTCTGGTTTGATTATTACCTGCCTTTGAAGTTTTATACTGTCTACAATGTTTTATTTTTACTAATATTGTTATGTACTGCTATATTCAATTACGCCTGATGATAGACAATTCCATTGAAGATAATAAGAAACAACACATATCATTGTAGATCACCTTGTACTGTGGTTTTATACGACTTTTTGGTTTCATGTTTTTATAGGAATTTGTTTTGTTTTACCTTGCTAGGTTTTGTTTTTCCCTCTGATACAGAAAGGATAGAAATACATGTAGAGACTCATGCATGCATAGCTGTTTACGCTCTCACTGTTTGAATATCTACTTTGTATGCTTTAATTTTGTAACTTGAACAACTATTTCTTTTCTTTTCTTTTCTTTTCTTTTTTTGGTGGTACTGGGGATTGAACTCATGACCTTGTGCTTGCTAGGCAGGTGCTTAAGCCACTGAGCTAAATCCCCAGCCCCTGAACAACTATTTCTAAGAGGATAATATGTAATTTATCAACTAGTGATTTCTGTTTATCTTTTTTTTTGAAATTCTGTATTATGTCTACCCTTTATATGTTTTTTTTCTCTTTAAATAAATGTTTTTTAAAAAATGTAATAGAAACTCAAGATAATATTATGTTGGCACAATTAAGTGAATTCATGAAGACAAGGTAGACATGGGTTGTTGCGTGGGTTTTTGTTTGATGGGTTAGGTGTGGCACAGTGTGGTGTCAGGCTGTGCTGCAGGAGGTTAGCTCCTCAAGGCTGGCCTGTGTGAATGGGCCAGTGCCTTGGTACCAGTCCCCTAAGTTGCAAGTAGCAGAAGTATGGAGTTGGTTTCACTGGGTGTGTATGATGTGAACCACAGCAGGTGCATACATAAAGAGAGCTTGAAGTTTCTTTTTACAAAGTTGTGTCTGTGTGTGTGTGTGTGTGTGTGTATTTTAACTATCTTTTAGTCTTTTTCTTGATTCTCATGGTGATTTTTAAGTAGTTTCTTAAAGGTTTACAAAATGAACAGTTACACACTGTACATATATAAATAATTATCTTTCTTTCTAGTTTGTATATCTCATCATCTTTTCCCATGTTCTCTAGAATGTCCAGAGCAACACTGATGGATTGCATCCTTATCCTGTTCCTGACTTTAGTGAGAGGGCCTTTGGCTCAGATGTGTTTTCAGATGGATATTTTTAAGTTGATACTACTTTTAACCTAATAAAGTACCTTAGTTCAGTTTTGATTTTGCAATTAAAGAAGTTACAGAACATAGAAAGTAAGACAGAGTAGGAAATATATACGTGACTAATTAATACTTGAGAGAAGACATTATCAAGTTAGAATATTTATCCTAGAAAAAACTATGGGATGATTTCATTATCTCCAGGACAAGGAGCACTCATGCTCACAATTTAAAATTTCTCGATCATCTTTGAGAATGATAATGTTTTTTCCTTTAATGAACTTTTTATTGAACAAAAACATAGTATACATTTAAATTACATATGAGGGGCCCGGGATTTAGCTCAGTGGCATAAGCGCCTGTCTGGCAAGCACAAGGTTGTGAGTTTGAACCCCGGTACCAAAACAAAACACAAATTACATATTATATGTCTGTCCGTCTCCCTATCCTTTTTCTCTCTTTCTTTTCTCACCCTTCTTTCTCTTCCTCTCCTCTCATACTTTCCTTCCCATTGTACCCATAGCTAAAATATTTGCTGGCTTAAAGGCATTGCAACTTGCATTAAGGGGAAAGTTAGAGCCATTGTTTATCTGAACATTGAGCAACAGGGCCTTCTCTTTTACCTGCATGCTTATATTGATTCTGAACCCACTCTTGCCCTTTTTATCTAAGGCCTGTAGTTGGCAGCTAGTGAGCCAGATTTCTTGTTGATAGTCCTTCCTCTTCTGAACTGTTTTTCTTGGCTTATGGTTAGAGAACCCTTCCCTGCTTGGGAAAAGATAGCATTAGCTACCCAGCTTTTGTCTTTACTTTAAGTCCTTATTAGATATGTTTAGAACATAAATTCTTCAAACTTTTCATGGATAGTTTTTGTATGGCTTTTTTTTACAAACTGTATTCTTGATGTTTTTGTTTTTTGTGCTTTTTTTTTTTCTTTTTGCATTGTTCTTTGACTGTTTTGGTTAGCTCTCTTACTAGATCATATTTTTATCCACACCTTTTCATAGTTATGTGTATCTCTTTGCTCTTATTTCTCATTCAAACTTTTCAGAATTCAGGGCCTCCATTTTACTTGGTCTTAGTATTTAGAAGGTTTAATCAAGATAATCTACATCATCGTAATTTCCTAGGTAGAGTTGTTATGTAACATTCACAATACAGACTAAAAATCACTGAATTTAGGTTGCATATAAAGATTATTTCAGTGTCAGGATTTTTATTCATTCAACAGATATTTATAGAAAGCACTTTCTGCATGGCAGGCAAGGTACTAGGTAATGGAAGATAGTGACAAAATGACATGGTCTCAGTCTTTATGAAGTTTGAGAGTCAGGTGAAATATTTTTAATTTCATACAGAATGATGGTCATAGTAAGACCTTTGATTTCAGACTCACGGTGTCCTGGGATCTAACCTAAACTCTACCAGTTATTATTACAGTTGGGGAACTTTAGAAAGTTATATATACTCTGAATTGGTTAGGAGGGCCCCTTCCCAGTTCTGGCCTTCAGATTTCATTGGACACAATATAGTTTTGTGTCATTGGGTGGCAGAGAAGTTCTCTGGGTTGCTTGGGTCAGAGCTATAGTAGTTGGCTGTTGCTTGGCAAGCAGGAAACAGTGCTCTGGGTAAGATAGATGTAGATGAGGATGATGGGTGTGTGGAGGGCTTCACATGTAGAGCCAGGTACAAGCCTGGAGAATTCATCACCCATATTATAAAGGTCACAGGATACAACCTTTCAGGGTCCAGATGAGTCAAGTCTGGTGGGCTGGCATGCAGCAAGAACTGTTAGGCTTCTGTAGCCCCAGTGCCCACACACATAGTGTTGAGGTTGGGAGGTTCTATGCAGGAAAATCAATTCTCTGTGATATAAATGAGCAGAAGCAGTCAGGACTATTGACCTGGAATCTGGTGTCTGTGTCTGGAGGACCACAGGAAGATGGTCCTCAGGCCCAGATTGCATTTTGTGGTTGCTAAGGGACTGTGTGCTTTAGGTATGTGATTGAAGCAGAGCAACACCAGATGTGCTCATATACTCTGTGCCCATGGAGCAAGAGCAAGGATGAGCAAAAACACTGCACTAGAACCAGACAAACTCCCTTTTTACTGCAGTGTCCCTCCAGCACCCTCTACTGACCACACATAGCATCATGGTCTGTTAAGTAGAAATGCCAAGTGCAGTCTGTTGTCATAAATCTGGTACTGAAGGTACAATTTATCGGAGAGGCAGTAAATTGATAATTGGTGCAGAAGCAGGCACAAGAATGCACACTGTATAATTCCACTTAATAAGACACAAGAATATGCAAAACTAATCTATACTGGTAGTTTCAGACTCATGGCTACTCATAGGAAAACATAGTAGCAACTAGGAAGGAGTATAGATGTTTGGTTTTTGGGTGCTATTTACAGGTCTGTGTGCAGATAATGAAGAGCTTTAATTTATAAGGCATGTTATGTTTTAGGAAAAATTAGGATGTGACACATTCTGATTCAAAAAATAATTTAGATTTAGATTCAAAATCTAAAAACAGGGGCCTGTCTAAAATAGGAGAATTACCCAAAAAAATCCATGGTATTTTTTTTTAATTTTTGAAATCATATTTTGAGAGGAATTTATATCCAAAATAAGAGATTTAATTCATTCAACAAAAGTACTATCAGACTACCTTTTTTTTTAAATCAAATTGTTATTTATGAGGCCTTCTATGAAGCATTGTATGCCGTCATTCTGTTACCAGACTCAGGTTCATACACTCAAAATCAAAATCGGCATAGATTTTGTTAAAAAGGAAAAAGAATTTTTTTTCAGAGTTAGTTTTGAGGATATGGAGGGATCCATTTGCCTCAAGTCACCATCTCATCGTGTACAGGTAGGAAAGGGTCTTTTATATTAACAGAAGGGAGGAGGAGCATAGAAATAACATAGATCTCCATACTTGATTTTATCACTTCAGCTCATCCTCCCCTGTCTTTTGGAAAAGAACTAGACTCTGACCACCCAGGACCAGCATCTGCTGTCATTTTTTCTGGGCTAAGTATAAGTGGGTGTTGGTTATATGCTCAGCAGGAGAAAGTTTGAAGTCACTTGAAAAAAATCTAACTTTTAAAGTTTCATTTTGCAGTGCAGTTATAAAAGCAGCTCAGTGATGTGGTTTGTTTAAGAGTAGATAATTCTGGGAGTGGAATCTTGGGGATACTACGCAGTTGAATGTGAATTTTGGCAATCTAGAAAGAAGACACCTGTATAGAGAGGAAAGGTGGCCTGTAAACTATAGCATTAAACTAGGGGTAGAACTCAAAGTCAATTTTATTTGTTACTTTTTTTCTTTGAGACAGTTTCAACAGGTTGTCCAAGCTGACCTTGACCTTCTGGCCTCAAGCTATCCTCCTACTTTTGCCTTCTCAGTAGCTCTGACGACAAGTATGTCACAATGCTGGGCCCTTGAATAAATTTTATAGTGGAATTAGGTGTTTAATATCTCAGTTTTTTGTTGTTAAGTTAAAGTGAAGTGACAATAGTTGACTTGGAATTACCTACTTTTGTAACCAAAGGTTGATATTTTTAAATATCTATGGGATATGAGGTTTTTGGGTTTTTGTTTTGTTTTTGAGTTGTCTGATGGTTAAGGTTAGTCTAGAGAAGATTTAGCTATGCAAGGATTAACTCAAACATGTAACAGAGAAGACAGAGAGTCTGGAATAGTTTCTTTTTTCTTTTTTTGTCTTTTTGAGACAGGGTCTTGCTATGTGGTTCAGGCTGGCCTTGGGCTCACTTTGTAGCCCAGGCTGGTCTTGAATTTGCAGCGATCCTCTTGCGTTAGCCTCCCAAGTGCTGGGATTACAGGAGTGCACCACCACACCCGGCTGGAGTAGTTTCTATGCAAAAATTGTTTCTGTAGATTTTTTTGATCCTTTTTTGTGGATACAAGGAAGTAAATACTGTGAATGGTGAAACTAGCCTCTGAGTCTTTTATTTAAATTCAGTGCCCATACACACTCAACTAATAAATGTATACTTCTTATATCACTGGCCCATTCTGGGTTTTGGGGACTTTTGGGGGTGAATCTGATGGAGTCCTTTGGCTCTCTGGAATGTTATTGTTTCATATTTCTCTCCTTAAGGGCTGCCTTTATCATTTGTTGATGGTGTTCAGCTTTATCAGCAACTCTCGAGGATTCACTTGAGCCTTTAAGAACCGATACTTGAATTTCATATCCAGCCTAGTGAATTTTCTGACTTTATTTACCTCACTTTATTATAAATTGGAGATATACTGTCACCAGTAAAGACTTTCATTTCCAAATTCAGCATCTTGAGGAAAGGTTGATGCCAATGATTGAAGATTTGAGTCTCATTCTGTGTGTGTATTCCAAAGTGATCTTTTGGAAATTTGCTATCCCCCAAACTGGACATCTGTGTCTAGAAACACTTTAAATCATGCCTCTCTTACTGGTTTCCAGTGCTTAGCCTGAGGTTGAAGGAAACACTGGAATAGGTAATAGAAAAATATGTAACAGGAGGTAATGTATATTAAGGTTATTTTTATATTTTTAAATGGTTGTCTTTTAATTTACAATGATACTATCTATGAAGAAGTTAACAGGCTCCCCTCTGGTTTTCTTGCTCATTCTGGGCATGAATTTTGTCATTTCTTAGACCTGTTCCTCTAAAAGTATACCCTTTTTCAGCCTGAAAACTTGCCACCGGTTACTTCTAGGCAAGTAATTAGGTGTTTAGAAGTTTTAACAATGTGTTGTTTGCTAACATAATACGAATTAAAAATGGGTGGCCACTCTATACCAATATAGAAGCAAATTAAAAGGTTATGCTTAGTGTAGGGTGGTTTAGTGGATTGGTTTAAATCTGCATAAGGCTTAGTGTATGGCTTAGTGGTAGTGTTTACTTTGCTTGTGTGAGGCCCTTGGATTTGATTCCCAAAGAGCAAAGGCCTGGTAAGTATTCTGCATATTGCCTTTAGTGTAAAGCAACCAAATTTAGAAGCAGAACATTATACAGTATCATCTGTCTGTCAGGAGATTTCTGTTGTCAGCCATGTACTCCCACCATTTTTTCAAAAGCTGTCTTTGTTTGCTTTTGCAAGAATTTTAAAAATTTTTTTAGATAGAGTCTTGTTATGTAATTAAGAGTGGCCTTGCTGGGGATTTAGCTAAGTGACATAAGTGCTTGCCTTGCAAGCATGAGGTTGTGAGTAGCCCAGACTGGCCTCAGACTCCTGGTGATCCTCCTGTCTCATCCTGCTGAGTGCTGGCGTTAAAGTCATGCACCGCCATGCCCAGCAGAAAGTTTTGTTTTGTTTTGTTTTAAAGAAAGTTCCTTTCACTTTTTGGAAGGACTTATTTCAGCCTTCTGCATGTGAGGTGAACATGCAAAACCTATTGTAAGAACTTTTTATATACAGTCCTCATATCATGTGGCATCTTGAGTTATGTATTCCCTCATAGGCTAGTTTTGCATTGACCTCAGAACTATTATAGGGTGATTTCTTTAGAAATGATTTGTCAATCAAAAGTATTCCAGGTTCTTGTTTCCTCGAACAGAGAGTGGGATGAAACAAACCAATAGTGCTGCCAAAAATTTTTATTTGAAAGGTGTGAAGTAAACATGTATGGGAGAAACCAGCTCTGCAGAGTGAACTTGGGTGAACAAAGAGAAAACAGTGGGGGCTTGCAAGAAGTTCCATATATGGGGTCCTCGAGTTGTTCTGGGTTCTTGTGATTGACATGTCCTGGTCATTTGCTCAGCCAATTTTGTCATACCCTATCTCCTCTAGTACAGTCATCCTTTTAGGTTTAAGGGAAGCCGGAACTGAAACTGGGAATGAGAGAGCATTAGGAACTATTTCTTATTTTTAAAAATCCAGAGTTTAATCTTTTTTAAGTTCTGTAAAACAGAAGTTGTCAGTCCCTAAGTAAAGTGCAGATTAGTTTATAGGAGGCTGAGATGACCATGGAATACAGCATTCTCCTGGCTTTGCAGAGGATTTGGAGGTAGCTTCCAGGGTATCACCTGCAAAACCTGAATGGGAGGAAATTCATTCTTTGTCTTGTTTTTAATGGTAGCAAAAATTTATATTTATTAAAATTATGAAAAGAAACAGGCTCTGTCGAGCAAGTTTGGGCCAAATAAAAGTAGCAGGGAGGAAAGTATGGTCTGTAGGAAGAGAGTGTACTACAGTGAGAGGACATAGTAGCAAAGAATTCATTGTCCATTGCTCTTTTTATATCTCCCACTCAGGTTGATGTCAGATATATGCCATCTTATCAAAATCTTGCTTGAGTTCTAGTTGAGAAGTCCATGTTTGGGCATGTGTCCTGGGATTTTGTAATTAACAGATCACACCTACTTTCCAGCCAGCTGTATCATGCCTAATCTCTTGCCTCATTTTCCCCTGAGAGACACATAACTCATCAGTCCTTTTTGGTGTGTTGAGGGAGTGGAGATCTCAGTGTTCATATACTGTAGCTACTTTCAGCTGAAAAGGTCTGTGTGCCCTACCTATTGGGAGTTATGTATTCTTTAACTACCTTGGTGTGTTGTGGCTCACTGGCTGGGTTGAAAGTAACTGTTGAGATAATCCATTCCATGGGAGAAAGAAAGTAACTTTATTCTTTGGTTGGCAAGGTAGAGCTCAGATGTGAGGAGTAGCAGTTCAGATTTCCATGCTTCCTATGGCAAAGAGAGATGTTAGATAAATTATTGAGAGTCTGAGAGCCATAGTATTAGCAAGATTACTTACCTACATTATGGCTCTGATTAAAAACAGGAGCTTCATTATAGGTGCCTCTTGCTTATCATACCCAGAACAGTACTGCTTTTTGAAGAGGAACCTCAGGTCTTTCAGGGGTTCACACAAGTAACTTTATTCCTGTGAAAATTCAAATGACCATATCCCATATAGGATTTTTATAGCTTTTCACTGTGTTCCTTGAGGAAAGACCATAATGTTCCTTCAAGAACTGGAAATAATACTAGGGTCTTCAGGGGCTATAATGCTACCTTTCTTGCCTCTCTACCAGCTTTGTGATTTCCCAGAGACTTTAGACATCTTTTTTCTGGGGGCGGGGGGAGATTCCTTGCAATAAATGACAGCAACCTGTTTAGGAAAATAGACTACTTTTTAAGAGTTGTAGAATTTCCTGTTTTATAGATGATTGCTCATTAGTTAGCTCCTTCCTTCCTTCCTTCCTTCCTTCCTTCCTTCCTTCCTTCCTTCCTTCCTTCCTTCCTTCCTTCCTTCCTTCCTTCCTTCCAGATTACTGCATGGGCACATAGCACTAGAAAGCCATATTTGGAGTCTATAGAGATATTTAGCCTTTTGCCTTCTAGTATCAGTGCCCAAGTAAAAACTGTGGGCTCTGTTTTTAGAACAGAGGTCCCCGGGGAAGGGGCTTAGCCTCAGTGACCTGTTGTCAACTGATAATTACATAACCTGCCTTTGGACATCCCTCTTGGACAGAGCTCTTTTCGCTAGTGAAGTGGCCTCACAGTTTTGGATGGGCAGGTTATTAATGTTCTGCCTGCTTACAAAGCAGGACTACAGAATCTCTTGACTAGGACTTTGCTTGATCCCAGGTATGCCTAAAGATCTAGAGAAGGGTTTCCCAAAGAAAGAAATTAAAACAGAAACCAGAGGAATTGAAATTGCTTACCCATGAATCAAGAGTCACCAGGGCTTCTTGCAGGAGATAGAGCTATTCTTGGACAATGGTACTGCAAGTTGCCCTGAGCCTCTCTAATCCTCTTTATCAAAATGGGGTGAGAATTTTAGGTTGCCTAGCCCCTTTCTGTGTGGGTAAAGTCAATCCTTCAGTGCCATGAGTCAGGCACATCAGCCACCTGACACACAGAGCAAGGCCCAGGCAGTGGCTTGGTAAAATCATGTTCCCAGTGTCCAGTTTTCTTGCAGTGTGTGATTGGCCCTGGGTTTTTCCTTGGTCAACCTGGGGATGTTAAAAGCATTGCCAGTTGCAACAGGCATAATTTTGGCCTTAAAAAAAATCGTTAGCCTTTTGTCCTCATCTAGGTCCCAATTGTTGAACACAGAAATGGCTGTGTCCTGCAGTTGGGTCATAGGATTCTGAGACCCTATCTGCAAACATACCAAAGTCTTCTGAAAGCATTGAGTCTCTCTGGAGTGCTACCCTCTGGTGGAAACAAGGAAAGACCTACAGCCCCCTAAGGGATAAGTAGGCATCTGCGGATAGACATTTTGTTCCTTCAGAGGCCTCTAAGTACTGTGGCCTACTAGTACTTGGGTCTTTACAGAGATAAAGAGCCCTAAAAACCTGAACATAAGGGATTGCACACCACTTTTCTTGCCTTTTGCAAGGAGAGAAAGAGAGAGAAAAAAAGGATTTAACTGAAGAATTTAGACTACCATTCTGTACCCATCTCTCACCATTTCTTAGTTACTGGACCCAAATAGTATTACAGTAGTAAAGACAAGGGTGAAGCTCTTATGGCTTCAACTAGCTATCTGTGTGGGCCTGTGGAGATAGAGCAAAGAATAGGCCTGGGGTCCTTCAGAAGATGTACCCCATAGACTGATGCAAAGCTGTGGAGTACCCAAAGCGTCCTCCATGAGACTCAATTGTACTTATTGTCAGACATCTCTGGTGAAGTGAATGACACTGGTGCCTTTCCATTTTTATTTTTTCTTAGAATTCTTCATAGCTTGTAGGCCACTATGATTCCTTCAGGATCAAGTTGTTCCCAGGTTTTAAGGACACAGCCTAATGGCAAAGTGGCTGGGATCTGCAGGGTATCTCTCACATGTATTGGCTCACTGATTCCTTAGAAGTGTGGAGCCTGCTTAGGGGCCCCATTATTAACTCACGTAAGATTAGGGTGGAGCTTCCTCCCTACTGGGGACTCCTTTAGTCACCTGAGAAACAAGGGTGGCTCTACTTTGGCATTCTCACAGCAGTTTGAGTTGACTTTTACTGGCTATCCCTTTGTTCTGCACAGATCCTCAGGTATATGTTCTAATATGTTCAGGTATATGCTCTGAATTTCTAGTCTCCTGGCTGGCTTTTTGCCAAATGTTAGTGGGCTTCAGGATGCTGGAGTCTCCTTTTAGAGGCAATTTCTAAGTTCTTTCTGTCCTGAACAAAGAATTGGTCAAGATAAGTGTAAACAGTAGCAAAATTTTACATTTATTAAAAGTAGAAAAGAAACACACTGCAGAGTGAGTTTGGGCCAAGTAAAAATAGGAAAATAAGTACATTACACAGGAAAAGACCAAACTGGAAGGAGAAAACACAGTAGCCATTTTTCTTTAAGGAAACAAGCTTGGAAAAAACTTAAAATTTTTGTTGGGTGTGGTTGCACATGCCTGTAATCCCAGCACTCTGGAAACTGACTCAGGAGTGTCACTGTGAGTTTGAGGCCAGCCTGAACTACAAAGGGAGTTCAAGGCCAGCCAAAATACATAGCGAAATCCTATCGTAAAAAGACAATTTTTAAAAAAATACTGAGTTTTTTCATTATTTGCTCTCTTAATGCAGCAGAATCATAGAAATAGTATATGAGGGATATTTTTTAGTGCTAGGAATTCCATAGATTTAGTTGAGAAGAGGTTTTCAGGTTGTAAATTGGCTTGCCACTTGCCCTGGCTTTTCTGTCCTGTAGAATGAATAGTACTGAGCCTGACCACATATGTGTGCTTTTTCTTTTATTATTATCATCTGAAGTAAGAACCCATCTCTGTTGAGTAATTTCTGTGTTAGTTACTTTTCGTACTTTTGAGACAAAATACCCAACACCCACACGTTAAATGAGGACAAAATACCCAACACCCACACGTTAAATGAGGAAATGTTTATTTGGCCTACAGTTTATAGAGGATTCAGTCCATAGTTGGCTGGTTCCAAGGCGAAGTGGCATGGCAGAGGGGCACTACGGAGGAAAAATGGTCCTCGGTAAGCTGACAAACGAGGACACACTAGTCCTCTCTGTGTTCCTTATATTTTTTGCAGACTACCCACCCTACGGCAAGCATAGTACTCGGCACCATGAATGGATTGATATAGTAACCACACACTCTTGCTCCTGATCCTGGCACCACATATTCTAGATCCAGCTATCTCTGAAAAGCACTCCCATATCAGAGTTAGGATTCTGTTAACCCATGGATTTTGGTTCCCCACTGTCTTAGATAGCTGTCAGGTAGATTTTGCCCTTACCATCAATTGCTCCAAAACAATTTTAACAATTCAGAATTTAAATGAAGTGTAACAGAATTACTTACAGTTATATCCAAGGCATTAATTGTTCTTACTATATGAATTATTTGTATAAAATACTTTGTGTAATATCACCTAAAGGGACAATCCATTTTATTTAAAATGTGCTTTTAAGGTTCTCTTGAATGATAATTTTATCAAGCGTTTTGTTTCCTAAGTATTCTATCCATAGATTGAAACAGTCCTTACCACAGGCTTGCCTTTTTTGCTATGTAATCTTTTCTTTTTTTGTCTGTATTGGTATCCAAAAAATAGTTTGGATTTCTGACCATCTAGTTGTGTTACTAGGGGAGTCGGGGGCTTCTTTGCGAGTTCTTGGTGTCCCAAACAAAGAACCCAGAAAAGGTGAGAAAGTGAACATTTATTGAATGTAGAAAAGATGGATACTCTTCAGAATAAGAGTAGGCTGATGAAAAGGTACAGCAGCCCCCAAGAATAAAGAGAAGGAGTCTTTTGTAACCTGGGTTATCTCTCTTGTGAATAAGGCAGGGAGAAAGTTGTCCTATCAAGCACTCACTTGGCTTCAAGCCATGTATAAACTATCCTATCAAGAAACTCATTTGGTTTCCTATTACATGTAAATGAAGGATCAGGAATAGTGGCTTTTCATTGGTTAGACATACATGCAAATGAAGGATTAAAAAAAGCATTTTCTGATTGGTTATTTGAACAGCACCAGATTCAGATGAAGGATTAAAAATAGCAAGTTTCTTTTTGTTTCTGTGTGCAATGATGATAGCATCACTGTTCTGGGAGTGTCCTTCATCCTGTTGTCCTGTCTGAGTCATGGGTTTCAGTTTTTGTCTCCAGAATGTCAGATCAATGAAATCATGCAGCAATGCAGTCTTTTCATTTTGACTTCTCTCACTCAGCATAGTGTATTTGAGGTTTATCCATGAAGTGAATGTTAGTAGTTTGTTCCTTTTTATCTTTTTTTAAATACCTCCAATAGCTTTTCAGAATTTCCATTTTGAGTTGTCTTTTGCATCTTTATATGCTTTTTTTTTTTTTTGACAAACATGAAGAGAAAATATCTTAAATCATTTTGGTGCCTCAGTATATTTAAGTTATTTAGTATAGGTGCCTTCTTTATCTAATATGATTGTCTTTTTTTTAATGCCCATTATACTGTTGGAGAAACTGAGATCCAGGGAGAAAGAATAAATTGCCCAAATCACACAATTCTTGTGTTCAGGACCTAGGTGTCTTCATTCCCAATTTGCAGGTATTACTGTTCTACCACTGATGAAATTAAACTGTGGTGAGTCAGGAGGTTTTACACTCCAGATAAGGCCTCCTGAGGCAGAATATAGAACATCATTTTAAAAAAATCTTTTATCTTCCCACATGAGATTATCACTTGAATTTTTAGGGCTCTGAACCTTGAGTGAGCTGGCTGTCCAAAGATTGGTTTCTTCAGTCCTGCATTCACAAATTACTAATTTTCATCAGTTTTATTATGGATAGGGTTTAAGAAGAACAAAAAAGCACTGTCACATTTTACCTTATAATGTGATCTGTGATACTAGCTTGAAGTGCCTGGCCGCTTGCTTCTGCTGCTAACATTTGGAGTGATTTTTTCCAAGCATGTTGATTTTTATCACTAGATTAGACATGAGAAATTATTTTCTCTGGTTGAAGAAATGAACCGGGATTTGGAATTGATATTTGTCTTCCTGTTTTATGAAAACATATCTCATTAAAATTGAAGCAATTAAAACATTTGGCATTGTGATGAAGATCTGATTCTGTAAATACAACATTGTTGAAATGTTTCTAGACTACAGAGAGCTTCCTTAGTTTATACCTTTTTGTCTTCTCAGGTACAACAGATTATAGTGAAAAATTTTAGCAACACAAGATATTGGGAAATGTCAATAGTAATTAAATATCCAAAGGAGATTCATCCAGCTAGTAAAAGCTTTGTAATTCAGTAGTTGATCTTTGAAGAACTTTCCAAAGTGGGCTTTTCTATTAGGCTTAGTCCATAACAAGAAGTTTTTTGTTTTGTTTTTTTTGAGGGTCTCACCATGTAGTTCAGGCTGGCCTTGAACTTACTATGTATCTTTTTGAATTCCTAGGGATCTTTGTGTCTCAGCCTCCAGAGTGCTGAGATTACAGGCATGTACTACCACACTTGGCTCCGTAACAAGACTTTAACCTTACTAGGAGGTTACTGTTACTCCTACTGCTAGTTTTATCTTCTTACAGTTAAGGATTAAAATCACTATTCTCAATTTGCCTTTTGGCTTACATTGCCAGTGTGCTACTCTTACACAGCTTTTACTCTCATACAGTATACTGGTGTTTTGAACACTTTTCTTTTGAAAAGTAGGGTCTTAAATTAATGTTAGTGATGTCAATACATGCTTCACAGCCAGCAAAGCAAAGACTTCCTCAGTTGGAAAGTGATGACAGCACTAGTGCCTTGTCACTAGTAATATTTGGCTGATATTTCAAGATATTTTGGGGGATTTGTAATTTTAGTTCAAACTTCATGTTTCCTTTACACTTGTATGGTCCTTTTCTGTTGATCTACTTTTGATAAATACATGTATAATATGAATAATAATAATAATAATATATTTATTCATTGTTAAAGTAGCAATCAATAGAGATGGGCCCTGCCCTTATAACATCTTAGTTTTGCACATGTGAATACTTTTTGAAGTGTGGTAATGAGTTTAATGTATATGTGTTAAGTCAGCTTTCCTTTGCTGTGATAAAAATGTGTGCAGAGCCAGCCACACCTGTAATCCCAACATTTAAGAGGATGAGGCAGGAGAATGATCACAGGCCCAAGGCCTGCTTGGGTTACATAGTGAATAAAAAGCTAGCTTGGACCCCACTGCAAAACAAAACAAAATAAGGGGATAAATACATTTAAAAGATAAAAGATTTGTTTAGGTTCACAATTTGAAAGGTTTCAGTCTATAGTCACTTGGCTTAATTGTTTGTGGGCCTACTGTGAGGCAGAACATCATAGAGGATTCTGCTTGCATGACGGTTGGGAAGCAAAAAGGGTGAGAGAGCCAGAGAAAAGGGGCCCTGGGGCAAAAGGGGCCCTTCAAAGGTGTCCCTCCTCCCCATTTCCTCCAGCTAAGCCCCACCACTTCCAGCATTTCTACCAGTTCCCAATAGCCGATTAAGCAACAAATTCATCAAATCAATTAGCCCATTGGTGAGATTAGAGTCCTCATAATCTAATCAATTTCTTAGGCCCTGCTTCTAAATACTGCTGCATTGGAGTCCAAGCTTTCAACCCGAGCCTCTGGGGAACGTTTCTATCTAAACTGTAACAGTATGTTACCTCTGACCTGTAATGAAGAACATCAAAGGTTTACCATACAGATTATACACAATGGTAACTTTTCACAGACAATCTTATTTATAATTTCTCATGTAGGCCAAAGAAAAGGTTCAGTCATCTCAAAGCATTCATAGATTTTTAAAAATTCAGTGTATTTTGGTCTGTATGCAACCCAGAAAATTACTTCTCACCCAGAGCTTATATGTGATAGGAAATTCTTAAAACAGAGAAGCCTTTCCTTATACAAGTTTGAATATTCTATTGTGTAGTGATATTTCCACAAAATCATAGGGTTGTCTTTGAAAGAAAAGAGAGACTGTCATTTGGATGCCCTTCCATTGTTGTTTAGTTGGCAAGTGTTTAACAGATTATGAAAATAAAACATTAGAGCACAAAGAAAGTATTTCCAATGTTAAAAATATTTTAGCCATAAAATAAAATAAGTGGTATTGAAAGATTAAGTTGAGGATACTTCCTAGAAAGTAGAATATTTGCAAAAGAGAAAAACCAGAGGCAAAATCTGGAAGGTCAGTTATACCACTATAGTAACAGAAGTTCTATTTTAAAACAAGCGAACAATAGCAAGAGAATTATGAAGAAGTAATACAAAAAGATCTGTGATTGAGATTCTAAAAGAATTTACCAGGTACCCAACATCATGTATGAAAATAGCCCTGAGGCACATCATTGACCCTAAAAGGTTTTTGAGAGGGGAGAGATATCACATGTAAGCAGGCAGAAAGCAAGAATTGTTCAAATTCAAGGACAACGGAAGCACTGCTCTCGAAATTCCAAAGAGAAAGCATCTCCAACTTGTGATGCTGTAGCCCAGTGATGATAAACCCTTTAGGGCTTTCAGTTTTCAGCCCTCTGTGGCAAATGTGGGATAGGTTCACCACTACTCGTGTAGCCAATAAACTGTCATGGTAGAATAAAAGCATTTTCCCAGATCCAGGTCTCAGTAACCTGCCCATCATTCAGATATTTCCTAGCTATATCTCCACCAAAGTGAGAGTATAAATCCGGGGAGCAGAAACCTGGGCGCCCACCCATGAGAGAGACAAAGGGAGTATGTCCCCTGTAGGATGGTGAGGAAGACCCTGGAAAGGTGTTTACGAAGTCTGTTGGCGAAAATGATGGGGAGTCCTGTGGAAGACCCCAGATATTATGAACCACCGGAAAGATTTGAACTGAGATTGAGAGGAATGTTAAGGTTTAGTGAAGTATTTTGATATAAGTTTAAAACAAATTTTAAAATTAGGTAATTATCCTAAGAGAAAAAGTATACAAGAAAAAAAATTTAGTACAGTATAGTTTATAACTTAGCTGTGAATTAAATATTGATTTAATAAATGCTAGTGATAATTATTAGGAAAATAACATTTCTTCTCCCATCAAAAGGGAACTTCTATTTTTATAGTTATTTTGAAACAGAGCCCTGTCCATTTGTTTATATATTCTGTGGCTTCTTTTGCTTTGCAGCAGAATTAAGACCAGTAAACCCCCAACATTTTACCCTCCATGATTTTAAGTTATTCACAGTCAACTGTAGCCCAAAAATATTAAATGGAAATTTTCAGTAATAAACAATTCACAAATTGTCAATTGCATGCTGTTCTAAGTAGCTTAACAAATCTTGTGTCTTCTGCATCCTGCTGCAGGATGTGAATTACCTCTTTTCCTACTCTATCCTGCTGTGTACACTACCCACCTTTCAGTCACTTCATAGCTATCTTGCTTATCAGAATTGCTTCTCAGGTGTATTCCACATTGCTTTCCAGGTTGTGTCCAAGTAACCCTTATTTTACTTAATAGTTGCCCAAATGTACAAGAGTAATGATGTTGGCAATTCAAATATGGAAAAAACAAACAAAACAAAACCTTAAGTGCTGCCTTAAATGAAAAGGTAAAATATACAAAAGTAATAATAAATTATTGTGAAGAGACCACGTTCATATAACTTACTACAGTGTATTATCTAATTTTTTATTGTTAATTTCTTACTTTGGCTAGTTTATAAATTAAACTTCATCACAGATATATATATATAATGGTTCAATACTATCTGTACTTTGAAGCATCCACTGAGGGTCTTGGAATATAGTACTTTTGAATAAGTTAGGGTTGACTGCCATTGAAATTGAGACTGTCTGAATATGGCTTGGAAAGCCCAAGATACCTGTCACTTGGTCTTTTGTGAAAAAATATTTGCTCACCCCTGTTCTATAGGAAGAAACCAATAGAATGTCTAAAACAAAGAAAAAACACTAATGACATTGTAAGCATGTGATCTAGCTTGATGAAAAGGAGCAAAAGGAATAGCTCAAGTTAAAATGATTTCCTTTGGGAAGAGTGAATTAGGAGAGGGGGAGGAGTAGAGTTAAAGGACAGGTTTTTTTTGTTTTGTTTTAAGCTTTATATTATTCTTAAGCTAAGCACATACTATATTTTGAAAAAGTATGAATGAAAAATGCAAATGTTGAGATATGCGATTAGATTTGGACAAAATAAATAGGAAAGGAAAAGAAATGAAAATGGGAGCTTAAAGCTTAATTCTGTAAACATAGCATTCCCATTATTTGCTCACTCGTTCCACAGAAAATCACGTAGCACTCACTCATCTGTATGTCAGATGCTGCAGTCTGTTCTGTGAGACAGGGTTCCTTCCTGCAGAGTGCCTGGTCAGTCAGTAGTCAGGGGCAAACACAGATAGTTAGAGATGAAAATGTGTTGCTACTGCAGATGAGTGTTTATCACAAGATGCTTATGGGGTTTAGTGAAGTTGGAGAACAAGAGCCAAATTTTGAAGGTAAGAGGCCAGGCAGAGCGAGAAAGGAGTTTTCTGAGCAGACACAGCCTCAGTGAATGTGTCATCAGGGAAGGTGTCCGGCCCTACAGGTGTTTAGTGTAGTTGGATTTAAGGTGGAAAATGATGTCAGAGCAGTTAACAAGGACTTAGAGGCCAGATTGCTTAGGTAGAGCCCTGCACTATGAAGAGATTTTTGTTTGTTTTGTTTCTGAAGGCACAGTACCTACCAAGGAGATAAAATCTGATTTTGTTTGCATTTTAGGAAATCATTCTTGGTAGCAGTGAGAGCAAATGAGGTGAGGGTATAGGCAACGTAGAGCATAGAGAGGCACTTAAGTTATTTAAGGCAAAAATGATGCCATAAATAAATGTATGTATGTATGTGGGAATAAATCAGTGTAGACTGAGAAGAACCCACAGAATTCAGATAATATAAAGGAATTAAGGAAAAGAATCAAAAATGATTCTCAGGCACTTGGGAGGCAAGGCAGTAGGGTAGCTGTGAGTAGAAGACCAGCCTGGGCTACATAGTGAGTTCAAGGCCAGCCTGAACTGCAGAGGGAGATCCTGTCTCAAAAATAAATAGAATAGAATAGAACATAATAGAAGAATGATTCTCAGTTCTGGACTGGGGCTGGGGACTGTAGTGAGGAACGCACTTGCAAGTGTGTGTAATTGTGTGTGTCTTTATCTGTGTATAAGTAAAGGGTGGTATTTTAAGGTTAGTTTTGAAGAACTGTAGGGTTTCTTGGTGGTACCTATAGGATCTCTCATTAGAAGTGGGCCAAGATTTGGTTGTATAGTGTCCACTTAGAGATCAGGAGGTAGACTTGAATTTGGAGATGTGCTGTGTATAGAGATTGAAGATTGGGAGTTGAATGCAAAACTCAGAGAACCTTCATAGCATTGGGAACATTTGAATCCCCAAAACAGTAACATTTTAGGGTTAAGCATTATAATTGGAGGAATCTAAGAGGAAGCAGAACCTGGAAGCCTGCAATTGGTGGGAAATCTGAGAGAATGACCTTTCAAACCAGTAAGTTGAGAATTTTAACAGTAAGTGGTCCATACTTTAAAATGCTGCACGGAAATCAGAATAACTAGGGAGTCATTGCTAAAAACAGCTTGAGGGAAGTGTATGAGAGGAAGTGAAATTTCAGGTATGTAGGGAATTTGTTAGTGTTGTTACTATTTTGAGTTAAACCTGTTTCTTTGTTGCAAAGAGAATTATGGAAAGGGACAAGTTTAGTGGTAATTTTAGGAGGGGAAATGATCTTTCCACATGGCAAATGTTCATTGAACATCTGCTAGAGGCTCATGCTATTTCAGGCTCTGGGAATGTAGTATGAGCAAAACAGCTAACATTCCAGTGTGTGTGTATGTAACAGATACAGCTAATAAACCCATACCAATAGACAGAATGCCAGGGAGTAACATGTGTCAATAATAGGACTAATTTAGAGTAAAATGATGGGTGAGGGAAGTAAGGATGCTGTTTCCTAGAGTGACTATAGAAGACATCACTGTTGAGGTAACATTCCAGGACAGTCCTAAATAAAATGAGGAAAGACTAATTGAGGAGTTAAGGAGAAGTAGGAGAAGGTGGATCCAAAATCCTGGTGGAAAGAAGGGTTAGCTGTTCCAAGGAGTGAGATTACCTTGTCCTGACGAGGGAGAGAAGACCTTAAGGGCTGGCAGCACAAATGACCACCATGTATAACTAGTTCATGGAGTTCACTGTGTAACAGACTTCATACCTTGGCTTTCCTTTTAATTTTCCTAAGACCCTGTGAGGCAGATGTTGTCACCTTTTGACTAGTGATGACGTAAGATCTTGAAGTTCTACATGTCTAATCATTGTTGGAGCCTGGAGTCAGATTCTGCTCTTTGGCTCTGCAACTCCTTGCTATTAAAATACCTCCGATAGACTCTTTCAAACCTAGCAAAAGACATAGTTAAATTTGTCCATTTTGAGTTATGGAGGTTACTAGGATAAGGAAGTAAGACGCTGACTGCTTTCTTACCACTAGACATTCTTTGTGGTCAGGATTCTTAGAAAGAGACTTCGGCAGATGTTTTGAGAAGGTGACATTCCCCAAGACAGTGCTGTGTTCTTTTTTTTTTTTTTTTTTTTTTGAGATAGGGTCTTACTGTGCAGTTCAAGCTGAGCTTAAACACACTACACAGGTGAAGCTGGCCTCCAATTCATGATCCTTCTGCCTCAGCCTCCTGAGTGTTGGGATTACAGGCGTGCACCACCACACCAGCAGTTCTGCATTCTTGTTTAATTTTTCCCAGATGAGTTGCTTTTTATGTCCTATTTCTGCTCTTTTCTACAATCTCTACCCTGTGACATTGTGGATTGCCTATTTATACCTGTTATTGTTACAGTGGTGCTTAATAGGAACTAGCCTCAAGGCTGAGAGAAGGCATTAATAGATTATAAAAATACATAGTTATTGAGGAAAATGTAGGGGTATCTGATTTTTAAAGTTGCATCTTATATGATTGAGTTGCAGGGGATGGAAACAAAGGTCTCCATCCTTACTGTTGTTAGCTGCATCTACTGTGGTGTTTTGTTAGTATAAAGGACTGAGCGGGGCATACTGTGTGTGCACTTGGCTTTGTTTGCCGAAATACACACTCCAGTACTAAAATAAAATAAACCCTCGTATGGAGCTGGGATTCTTAAGATGGTAGTTCTCAAGATGCAGCGAATTTAAATGATTTCCGAGGATGGTGATTGAATAGTGTGAACATGATGTTTTGTCATTTTTTTAGTGTTCATAATATAACACTGAGGAACTTGGAAATGGCATAAGAACAGTTAGGCAGAATTTTTGAGCTAGAGGGAGATAGACTCTCTCTCTCTCTCTCTCTCTCTCTCTCTCTCTCTCTATATATATATATATATATATATATATATATATTTGAATTATTCTTATTGAAATCTATCTCCCTGATTTTTAAAAAAAATAAGTAGAAGCATTGTTGGGTAGGTGACTGTTGGAAGGAATGGGAACTCTTATTTTGTTTCTGTTTTATATTATCAACATTGTGTCTTCTCAGAAAGGTAATTAAATACTGCAACAAATTTTCTGGCTTGCCCACATAGTTTTAGAATTGTGTATGTTTCTGATTAAGTGAGGGGGGCCTGAAATTAGTCTGATTTGTTCTTATTGAGTCAAAAGGCTCTAATTACATCTCAGTGACAACAATACAGCAATAGTCATAATACCTTTTCCAGTGTTGTGCAGAAGTACGAGCTTTAAGCTGTATCTGTTCATCTATTGATACTAAAATGTAGCTTTACAAAAAGATCAGTTTCATTTTTTTTAAACATATGCCATAAAAAAGCTTAAAAAGTAGAGGTAATTTAAGAGACTATAAATTGTGTGGTGCTCTACAGAGAAGTAACAGTGAATAGTTATTAAACAGTTACTGATGTTGATGACATCTGATAATTGTGGGGTAGCAGCAGATTGGTGTGTGGTTATCTATAAGGGTTCTAGAAGAAATTTGACAACAATATGTTGAGTTTTATAAATGATTGCTTTTGGTGAACTGGAGCAGTAATCTTGGGGTAATGTTATTCACACTCAGGTTTCACATATATGTACATTCTCTTAGGATTCAGTAAAATGAAGGGGAAAGGGATAGTTTAGAATCTTTTACTACCTCCTTTCCTTCAGGCTGTACTTATGTTAGTACTACCTACTTCCCAGTCTCCCTAGCCTGAGCACATCTGTCTTTTGTAGCCTTCTCTAGGCTATATTGTAACACCACTATGAGCAGTAATGTCCCTTCTCCAGGACCCAAGCAAGCTCTGCTGTGATAGGCATTTTCACACTCTACCCACTTCACCTCTGAGCTTTCTCTAAGACTCAGGTATATTTCCTCCTGGCTCATTTCCTGGGGATAGATTCCTTGGAACTAGCATATAAAAATATTGGAACTATTTATAGATTTAGTGGCACATTGCCTGAATGATCTTCAGAAAATTTGGAACAATTAAAAGTGTCATTAGTAGTGATAAGTAGGAACTATTTTCCCACATTCTAGACAGTGTTGGGATCCTTATTTATGTGCTACTTTGTGATGCTGAATGAAAAAATGTGTTTTTTGATGTGTGCACTGCTTTGTGTATCAGTTCTTTGTTTGTTTATTTATTTTAATTTTTTAGACAGAGTTTCACTATGTAGTTCGGGCCGGCCTTGTACTCAGTATGTAGCCCATACTGGCTTCAGATTCAGGTGATCCTGCCAGTCTCCCAAGGGCTGGGATTCCGGGTGTGTGCCACAATGCCCAACCTGTATCAACTCTTTTTATATTGAAAAGTAATTTTTCTTGGCATCGGTGTAATTGTTCTGTATTTTTAAGTGATTTAGTTTTGTCAGGCAGAATTTTATTGAAGCACATATGTATTACTATTGATGATACTCTTATTAGCTAGAATTTTTTCCCAAACTTTCTACATTTCAGAGTTTTTCTTGGTTTATGATGGTTGAAAATGTCAGTTTTCTAGGTCTGATCTGAAAATTTAAGTTGAGAAATAAAAGAGAGAAACTGGTACTAACATAATTTACCCAGAACTGACTCCAGTGTAATGTAACTTAGGAGAAAATATTCTTTTAAGTTCTACCCATTGTAATTCAGAGCACTTACCATTTTCCGGTCACTGATAGCTTTCTGGGTGAATAATTGCTTCATCTAATACTAACCCTTGCAGTGATTCTTAGAAGCATCATTTACTAGCAGAACTTTTCCTTTCCTAATTGAACAGTTCTGTGCCCTCCTGCACCATGCCTACTTTCCAGCTTTGGACCTCCTTGGCTGCTGTGCACTCAGCAAACTGCAGTATACCTGTAGGTCGTTGTGAGGGAGAATCATGACATTTTATGGCTCCTTTTATAGGAAATGCCTTCAAACTCTTAGAGCAAAAAGATAAAAATTGGTGAACATTAAAATATTGAACTGTAATTCATTCATTCTGTGATACCAAGGATGATTAGAATAACAGATCACTTACTTTTCACTTCCAATTAGGATTATCTCACTTTTAATTCTTTTTTTTTTTTTTGTGGTACCAGGGATTGAACTCACGATCTTGCACTTGCCAGGCAGACACTTATGCCACTGAGCTAAATCCCCAGCCCTACTTTTAATTCTTTTTGAGTTAAAAAATAATTAAGATGTGTTATATACATATACCAACTTCCTATAGAGAATGTAATCATTATGTACTCCAAATGCACTAATAAAAATAAAATTTTGTTGTAAATTGACAAATGATGTTTGTTTATATTTATGGGATACAGGATGATGTTAGGATTTATGAATACAGTATGGGATAATTAAATCAAGCTAACTAATATCACTTTAATCAAGAGATAATTGTGTGTCTCTGGATATTTTCCTGGGTGTTTAGTGTTCTCAATCTGTGTAGGATG
This sequence comes from Hydrochoerus hydrochaeris, assembly GCA_004027455.1. Classification (NCBI taxonomy): domain Eukaryota; kingdom Metazoa; phylum Chordata; class Mammalia; order Rodentia; family Hydrochaeridae; genus Hydrochoerus; species Hydrochoerus hydrochaeris. Next base: position 180,489 of record PVLA01002704.1, read on the forward strand.
TCCAGGAAATTAAAGTAAACCAAAAGTATGAGGCACTATCTACAGGGTGCAGAAGCCAGGGTTCTTTGAACTTTCCATTGTTTATATGAGGAAGGTGACAGTTTCATACTTGAGGCAGTACTTGTAGTTAGTGATCTAGGCAGTCCCAAATTCTAGGTTTCTTTTCTAGGTTGCTCCACTGCATCTTAAAGCTGGGCTCTTATAGGCTTCACAAGTCATTATTTGTTACCACTTCAGTGTCTTGAAAAACATTATGAGTTGAGTGGAGATGGTGATACAGTGGGGGAAATGTAGCTACCAACCCCCTAGCAGTCAGGTATACTGAGTTCATGTTCCCCAAAATTGAAGAATGAATTTTAAGGAACAACAGAGGTTAAGAATAGGAAAAATTTATTGAGAGAGATAGCTCCTGAGAGACAGAAGGGAACTTGAAAGTGGGTTGCCATTGAGACCCTTTGGTCAAAGTCACAATGTGGGTACAGTGTGGGTCAAACTATTATCAACCTATAGGATTACAAGTAAACCTGCTAACCTAATATTGGTCCAATAGGGAAATGGGTTACATAGCAAGGGTACTTGGAAAGAACAAAGACTGTTTTAGGAAGGGATGGATCAGGAGGTCCCAGTCACCTACTTGGGTGACTGATATCTATCTAAACTTTATTGGGCCAGGTGAGTATAATTTTTAGTTTATTACTTATCCCTCAGAAAAGCACAGGACTGGTCATTACACCTTTATCTTGAGGCCTGGCCTTTGATATATGTGCCTCCAGATATAGTTGTAATGTATTCTCATCTTCTGTAGTGACTCCCTGGAGGGCCTAGCCTTGTCTGGCTGCCTATAATATTTCCACCTAATTTAACTATCTGTAATAATGAGAATATAAGTGACCTTCCCCATCTTAGCACCAACTCAAGGTTGAGAGAATTACTTGAACCCCTCTTATATCTTTTATTGTCTATATTTTTGTATTTCCATTTTATTGCAATAATTTGTCCATTGTAAACATTACTTACTATTTTTTTTCCCAAAAGGGATAAGGGCTTACTTTATTGTTAACCTCTTTCCCCATTTGTTTGTTGTTGTTGTTGTTTATTTTGTTTTATTTTGTTTGAGACAGGGTCTTCCTGTGGAGTGCAGGCTGACCTTGAACTCACTTATGTAGCCCAGGCTGTCCTCAAACTCAATGTCCTCAAACTCTCGAGTGCTGGGATTACAGGCATGTGCCACCACACCCAGCTCCTCCTTGTTTCTCTCAATAAATTTATGCTATTAGTTTTGATTCCCTCTCTCCCCCACACACCTTTTTTTTCTCTTTATGTCAGTGCTGGGTATTGGACCCAAGGGCTCATGAATATAAGTCAAGAACTCTTACTGCTGAACTATATCCCTAACTATGGCATGGTGTGGTATGGTCTGGTCTGGTCTGATTAAGATTGTGACTGCACTTAGAGTTCTGGGGGTTGTTGGACATAAAATTCTGTGGAAGTAATCCTCTATTTTGTTTTTTGCATATGCAGTGGTTAATCTAGGGTTAATCTAAAATGTATTGTTTTAGTTTTTATCATGATCTTTTTCTTTTTCATGTTTTACAGAAATAACCACCTTCCTTCAGTAGATGAAAATGAAAATACAGAAGAAAGAAAAACAGGTAATTGGCCTCATTTCTTTGAAGCAAACACATCCAGTGTGCCTGGTGCTCTTTTAACAGGAGGTGACACTGGCAGCATTGGCTCATAACTTAACCTCTGCTCTGTCCCTGTTGTCTTTGTTTTTCACTCACCGTGTGATAATAGCACTCTGTTCTGAATGGCTTAGTATGTGGATTTTTCCTTTTGCTTAGGTTCTCTCCTTATAAGAATAATATAATGAAAACTATAAATCAGAATATTATTCAGAATTACCTGTAGAAGAGAAATGGTTCCTTTCCTGGAACAGCTTTCCAAGTTTTTCTGAGAGATGTAGCCCAGTCTTTACACATTGATCACTTTGGATATTTAATTAAATAAAAACATTCATTCATTTATGCAATTCTTACTTACTATGATTCATGGAGGGTTTTCCTAGAGGTAATAGTTTTCCTAGAAGAATATGAGTATCAACTATTTGGCATTTGGTTTCTTGAAAGGAAGAGGAGCTCATAATAATTTTAACCTGTGTAACTCACCCCAAATCTCTTTCTTTAGTGGGTTTTATATTGAAATAGACCCCAAAACTCCAATCTGTATGGTTCAAGCAGAAGAGATACCAAAATCTGCCTCTGTCTTTTGTAGACAGACTAATTCTGATAGGCTGGTATTCCTTCTACAGAGTTGTTTGGTAACCTGGTAACTGGGGAATCTGAATCCTGGCCTTTCACTGGAGCTCTCTCCCTCTCCTGTGTACTCTTAGGAATCCTTAGTCAGATACAGGGTGACTTAGGGATGTTGGTTACAAAGACTACTCTTTGAACTGTCCCTAGCCAATAGGTTGACTTGATTCTTCTGCTACTAGTGCTTAACAGGAAAAGCAGTGACGTAAATGCTATCTACAGTAGTACTCTAGTGAGTTAGTCATCAACTGGTAGGCTAGCGCCACAGAGAACACAGTTTACCCTGCTGAGAATGTATCCTATGGATGGACCCATAAAGGTGTGGGAAGATTATGAGTATAAGGACTTCTATTACTGTTTTCACTATGATAGCAAAAATGGAAAAGAACCTACATATCCATCAAAAAGGGGGCTATTTAGGTCATATTACATACATCCCTGTAGTGGAATATTACACTGTTAATATATTGCTAAAAAGAATATTACTAAAGAGGCCAGAAACCTTCAAAACTGTTGTATTTTATCATGTGTAAGCAGGTTTATAGTTCCTGAGCAATTCATAAATTTTAATTTTTAAGCATTCTTTCAGGTGAGCTTTTATTTAAACAAAAACATTCTATAGAAAATACCCCAAAATAAATTCTTGTATCTTTTGTGATTTATTGGTTCATAGTAAGCCCATTAATGTCAGCCTCAGTTAGCTGGGTTTTCATTTTAGACATCACAGTAATATTAGTAAGCAGAATAGAACCTTTAGTTATAAGTTAATATTGCTTATGGTAGAAGAATAGATTAAATAAGTAGAGCTACTTTCAGGAATTGTTACATGGGTGACTGAACTTCAAGAAGTTGTAGTGCATAAAAATAGAAAATTACGTTAGAGCTAAAGCAGTATATGAGCTCCAGGATTGAACATGTACCACTGAGTCCAGTGCCAGGTAAGAAACTTGGGCTTTGGTTTCCCTGGAACAGGATTAAAACTCTCACTTTACCACTTTGGGCAAGTTTAGCCTGTTTTCTATCACTTACATGAAAAAACTGACGTGACAGATTTTATGAATCAAACTCAGTAATAATTATGCTTATTAACTAAAAAGGCATTTACAGCCATAGTGTACAACGAACAAGGAGTTTAGAGATTGACTTAGATTGCCTAAGGAAGTGTTGCAGGAAAAATATTTAAAATGAATCACCTATATTAAAAAATAAACTGCCTCTAAGAAATGTATGTGTTTTAATTTCTAAGATGATTATGTAGTATTATGCAGAAAAAGTTAGACAACTAAAATATGAATTCTAATCACTGAAAACCCATGTGGTACTATTTAACATATAATACAACTGAAAATACTTTTTTTTGGTGAAATGATATCCATACATTAATAGTGACAAACCTGTAATATAGTAATAGTGATTTTGGTTCATTTCAGTTTTTTGCTTTGTACTTAGAAAAGTATAAATTATGACAGTTATGAGATACATGACATAATATGGTCTGCGGCACTTGTAATCTTAAAGATAAGAGAGTTTTTGGTACATAAATCAATGTATAGCAATGAATGCAATAGAAGAATGTACTAGTATTGAATAGAATTAAAACTTGGAACATAACCAGGAGGTAACCTAGTCTTCAGTAATTATGGGAGAACTTTGCTTCTACTGCCAAGAATCTAGTAAGCACAACTTTCAATCTTAAATCTTCTGGGAAATACAAGGTGAAGTGGAAGAGATTTCTTCAGAAATGTTACTGAAATCTCAAAGACCTTCTGACTGTTAGACTTCACGTTCCTCCCTGGAGTGAATATGGACATAATTTATTTACCAAACAGATATTTGTTGAGTTTTTCAGAATTTATTCATCCAAGAAGTACTTGAGTCCTACCTGAGGCCAATGACTAGAAAAATTATTTAAGAAATTTATAGACTGAGTGCAAAGAGGAAGTGAAAGTATAGGGGCTGGCATATGACTCAGAAGAGGCAAGGTTTTCCTCTGAGAGTGGAAGAGTAATGCTCTAGAATTGGAGAGTGTGAAGGATAGGAAATGTTGGCTTTGCCAAAGAATCTGAGAGTATTTTAGAAGAGGTGGTACCTCCTATGGAGAGTCACGTTGCTTTAGAGGACTCAAGAGAAAAAAGGTGGGAAAGAAAAGGGAGTAAACAGGTTCAGAAAGGAGGAAGACTTGGTAGAACAAGAGGAAGGAAAGGCCTGCAGTAAGTAGTGACCACAGATGGACCAGAATAAAAGAAACATGGTCACCTTATTGGCTGCCAAGTTTCCCAAGCAGTTAGTCCCATCTGACTTCTGCTGGGGGGGAGGTAAGGACTCAGTGTCTAGGTAAGAAGATGTTTATCCACCAATGTGGATTAGTAAATCATGAACCACAATTCAAAACAGTGGAAGAGGAATGTTGATAACATAGATGGTAAACAATTCATCTTTAAAACTTTCCATTCTTATACTAGAGAGGGTGGGTTTCAGGGCTGATGGTATAGTTAAACCTTCAGTTGGGTTATCACTGGTATAAAGAATAGTAATTTTCCAATGGAACCAAAATTAAAATGTCCTCACCCTGCAATCATGTTTCAAAAGGACTTAAAACTCCCCCCCCCTTTAAAAAAAAAAAAAAGAAGAGGGTCAAGAAGAGGAAAGAAGGGAGGAGTGGGGAGGGGGAGAGAGAGGAGACCTGCACATTAAATGCTTTACTTACCTTTTTTCTATACTGGAGAATGAACCTTTGCCTCCCTCTATTATTTTTTTATTTTGAGAAAGGATCTCACCATGTTCCTAAATTGCCCAGCATGGGCTCATATTTGCAATCCTTCTGCCTTAGTCTGCCAGAATTCTAAAACTGTAGGCACCCACCACCACATCTGACTCCCCTTAATTTTACATACCCTGACATAATCTTTTTTTTTTTAATTAATTTCATATTCTGAAACATATACTCAAATGAATGTAAAATGAAGTGATCTGGGTAGTAAAAGAAAGCTGGTTCACTTCATTTGAGATGTGATGGATGAAACTAGGACTCTATGACCTGAAGAAGTGAAGAATCACTTGAGAAAGAGGTTAAAGAGTGTCTTGTGGACCTATGAGTAAGAATGGGACACATGGAGAGAGTTGTAGGAGAAGAGGCATGAAGAAGAGCATCCTGGGAAGTTAAGTAGCAGACCTATGGTTTATTTCCATGAGCAGTAAGCACCCTGTCCTTTAAGAGAAACTGGAAGGTTGTTTGGTTTTATGTTAAATAGCTTCTCGGCCTTTGACTAAGATCAAGTATGATTTTATGTTCAAGAGTGAGTGTGCAAAGGGAATTTGGGCTAGATGACCTCAGATGTTTGTACTGGCCAGAATCCTGGGATTTGCCAGTGTATTCATGGTGTTTACAAGAAGAAAATATGAGACACGCACAAAACAACAGTATAATGCAAATAAGTGTCTTATTTTGAATTTTATGAATAGATATGCTTTAAGTCTATTTCAGTGTAAAAAACTTTGAAGAAGATGACTTAAAAATAGTGAATAGAATTGCCTCTCTGTCTGTGCTGACTAGTTATCTAGGAGGTGTTGCTTATTAGGCCTTTGTAGCAGCTTCAAAGTTGTGATGAAAGCTTTAGATCTGGGACATTTTTAAACTCATACAAAAGTGCTAATAGAACTGTGGAGAATTGTCTTTTACCTAACTTTGGTTCACTCTTTGGAAAACTAGCCCAGAAGTGATGAGAGAGACAGAGGATTACGAGAAAGACAGGATATAAGTCTTTCCAGTTTTGATAGGATTTATAACTTGTTGTGTAACTCACCACCTGTTCCCTTAGTCCATCCCTTTGTTAATTGTATGGTTTGGAATAAATGTTGCAAGTTTTTTGGATACTGTGTTAGGTAACTTACTGTCACAAAATTCCTTGGGGATTAGACTTCTGTAACAAAAGTACCTGAGAGAATCAAATGAAGGAGAGGTTTATTTTGGCTCATGGTTTGAGAGGTTTCAGTCCATGGTTGTTTGGCCCCTTTGATTTTGGGCCTGTGGCAAGGCAGCACATTGTGGGAGGAGCATGGTGAAATAAACCCAGTTTACTTCATAGAATCCATGAAGCAAAAGAGGAAGAGGTGAAGGGACTGGGGACTGTACATTTCTTTCAGGGGTACATACTAGTGACTTAATTTGCTCCTACTAGGTCCTGCCTCTTAAAAGGTTCCACTACCTCCCAGTAGCACCATAGGCTAGTGACCAAGCATTTACACAATACAGGCTTTTGGGGAGTACTTTCCAAACAATAGCAAATACCAAGGATCAAAAGTTCTCATTTTGTGAGGACAAAGGAAATTACCCCATGCTAACAAAATGTGTTCTTATGGATGGTGGTGATAAGTCTTTTGTTAGACCTGAAGTCCATGTTTGATATTCATTATCCCTCATTCTGGGCCTCCTGGGTTAAGTTGAAAAGTGTTAGAAATAACATATTAAGTTGTTAATCAATTGCTAAATTGTTATTCTTCATATATTTCTCGTCATCTGGGGAATGAATGTATTTATGAGAAAATGTATAGAAGAAAAGTTAATGAGTTAAAAGTTGCCCAGAAAGAGTTTGAGGAGAGACAGTTGTGTTGCAGAATAGATTATAGCCATTTATAGCCATTATAGTTATTTAATCTTTCTAAGTTTCAATATTTGTCCACTTTGAGCTTATTCTACTTGGTAAAATAGAGTCATCATTGGAACCATTACATACCTCCTCTTAAGGTTGTTTTGGTACTGTTCAAGAAGTTTGGTATACTACCTAAATGCTCAATGCTTAGTAAAATTAGCTATTACAATTATTATTATTATGTTCTCTTATATCTTTAAAATAAAACAGTTCTGGGTGTTCAGTATAGTTGAGATAGAGAAAAAGAACCATTCACCATACATTGATATGAATACCTCTAGAGTCTTTCTTGGGCTTTTATCTCTTTCTGTGGTAAGGCTAGAATGAGTTTCCCTTTATTTTATTTTACTATTATTATTATTATTTATTTTTGGTACCGCGGATCGAACTCATGACCGTGGGCTTGCAAGGCAGCCGCTTATGCAGCTGAGCTAAATCCCCAGCCCCAAGTTTCCCTTTTTGAACACCATTGCTTTGAGCCATAATCTTTCCTTTTGAATTGACCTGAATCCATTTTATCTAGATTTAAATCTTTAAGAGTTTTTTGAGGAATATTATAGATTAATAATTTTAAATTAAAGGAATGGGTTCAACAGTACGGTTAAAAAAGTGAGCATTGTTGCAAGTTTTGTCAGCCCCTTCCCATTTCATCATTGTGCTCTGTTCCTAAATTGTGTCATATTTCTTTGTTGATGTAAAACAAAATGTTGTTAGCACTTTGTGGTCCATCCTCTCTCTCTTTTTTTTTAATTTTCTTTAAAGAGGATAAAAGCAAAACAGAAAAAGGGATAGAAACAATACAGAATTTCAGAAAAAAAATAAACAGTAAGAACTCACTAGTTGATAAATTATATGTTGTCTTAGACATAATTGTTCAAGTTACAAAATTAAAGCATATAGAGTGGACATTGAAACAGTGAGGCTGCAAAGAAGTTCAATGATCCAGTAACAACTTAGCAACATGGTTATCAATCCTACACACTTAAACATACATGCAGTTATATCCTTTAGAGCACTTTCTGTTCCTCCTTTTACTTTATAAAAAAAATTTTTTTATTTAAAGAGAAACAAAAGCATGTAAAGGGTAGAGATAATACAGAATTTCAAAAAAAAAGATAAACAATAAGAAATCACTAGTTAATAAATTACATATTGTCCTCTTAGAAATAGTTGTTCAAGTTACAAAATTAAAGCATACAAAGTAGATATTCAAACAGTGAGAGTGTAAACAGCTATGCATGCATGTGTCTCTACATGTATTTCTATCCTTTCTGTATCAGAGGGAAAAACAAAATCTAGCAAGGTAAAACAAAACAAATTCCTATAAAAACATGAAACCAAAAAGTCATATAAAACCACAGTACAAGGTGATCTACAATGATTACTGTGTTGTTTCTTATTATCTTCAATAGAATTGTCTATATCATCAGGTGTAAATGAATATAGCAGTATAATTGAATATAGCAGTACATAACAATATTAGTAAAAATAAAACATTGTAGATAGTGTAAAACTTCAAAGGCAGGTAATAATCAAACCAGAGTGGATATTCTAGTGAATCTTGTCATCTTCAGTGCAGTTGCCTATACTTTCAGACTTGATACTGTCAATCATAACAGCTTTGAATAAAATCTACCAATATAAAATAGTGATCTAACAGACCAGATTTTATTACGATCAGTCATGGTAAAACAGTGTAGGTTATACAGAGCTTTAGATTAAGTTATTAGGAAATTAAGGATGATTACCATACTATATCCTGTTATTTTTGAAATTACTGTCTGTGCCCTGAAATCTAGTACAGGTAGAATGACTGGGACAGAATATAATACATCTAAGCAGAGTAGTGTGAGTAATGTGGGTTTTAAAGCCCAGTGCACTATTAACATTATAGTGTATCAGGGCCATCTATGTTAGAGATTCTAGTTATCCTTCTCTGCCTCATTTCTACTATGCTATTTTTCTGCCTGTCTGTCTAGTTTTCTCCTTCATTCTACTGCCTGCCCCACTCATTGAGGCCTTTCTGCCACTAAAATTCTGGTATTTTTTTTCTCTCTCTCTAGAATGTCCTTCAGTATTCTCTAAAGGGTTGGATTGGTGGTCACAAACTCCCCCAGTTCCTCTTTGTCATGGAAGTGTCTCATTTCTCCATTAATTTCTAGTGACAGTTTTGCAGGATACATCAATCTGGTCTGGAGATTATTTTCTTTCAGGGCTTGGAATACTTCGCTCCAAGCTCTTCTTGATCTGATGGTCTGTGTCGAGAAGTCAGCCATGAACTTGATGGCCTTACCTTTATAGATAATCTGTTTCTTGTCTCTGACAGCTTTTAATATTCTGTTTTTATATTGAATTTTTGTTATGTTGATTATTATATGTCTGGGCGTAGCTCTGTTTTGGTTCTAGGTGGCTGGAGTTCTGTATGCCTCACATAACCGAATGTCATTTTCTTTTCCCATGCTTGGGAAGTTTTCCTTAATTATTCCCGTGAATAGCCTTTGTAATTCGCCTGTATGTATTCCTGCTTCTTCGTTCACATTTCTTATTCTTAAATTGTAGATTCTCTTGTCACCTAGCCTTTGTATTGTTACTGTCTGTTTCCTTGTTATTTTTAAAAGATCTTTCCTTTCATGATCACACATTACAAACTTGTCTTCAAGTTTTGATAGTCTATCCTTAGTTTGTTTTAAGGAGTTTTGCCAGCTTTCAATGGAGTTTTTAATTTCCTGGTAGTCTTTTTGAATCTGCTTTATGTATTCTATATTTTCCTTATATTCTTTATTGAATATTTCTCTCCTTATTTTTGTATTCCTCCCTTCCATCTGAGTCTTCCTGAGAGATGTTTCCTGAGAGCATTCCTTTTATTACTCTACTTATATCTTGCTTTACCTGATTTAATATTTCAGTTTTGAGTTCGTCTACAAGGTCTCGTAGATATCTCTTAATGTCCATTGAAGCCATGTATGATGTGTGTTTGTGGCCCTTGATCTCTCTTGTTTTTCCCTCTCTTGGATCAGAGCTCTAAGGGTTCTGGGCTGGGGGCCTCCTCCTGCCTCTCTCTCCTGTCATGGCCCTGGCTTCCTCCATATAGGTTACAGTGCAGGTCCCAGCCCCCTTCCCTGTTGGCCACGTTTCCTCCGAAGCACACTGGCAAGGGACCTCTGCCCTCTCCTGGCTGCGCTTGTCACTGAAGTGTAAGCAGCGGCTGTGTATGCCTGCCCCTCCCCACCGGGCCAACCAAACTTCAGGGGCCTTCACCTGGTTAGTGCGTGCTAGGCACAGGGAATTGATTTGGGACAGCTTATTGGGTCCCAGCCAGGGGCGCGGGCCCAGTCCAAGCAAATCCCAGGAATCTGCTCTGGGGAGGGAGCAACCAGCTGAAGTCACTGTCACTCCCAGTTCAGGCTGCTCCTGCCCAATTCCAGCGTGTCGCCCATTTGGTTGCACCCTTCCTGTGGGGGGTGGTCTCATTTCCAGCACTGACCCTGAATTAATGAAGGTCCCTTCACTGGCTCCGCTCTCTGTTGGGCTCACTAACCCCCGACTTCAGCACTGCTGTGCTTCCTGTGAGTGGCGGCGGGAATGAGTTTGGGTGGCTCTGCTGGCCGGCATAGATTCAAGCTGGTGCAAACTCAGGCTGACGCAGACTTGGCGGGTTGCAGTGAAAATGCTGTGTCCTGTGATTTTTAGCTGTTGCACTTGTAGTCCCAACGTATTTGACGAGCTTTTTTATGTTTTAATTTCTTCCTGTGTCAAGAGGATCCCTCTCCCTCTGTCTGGGTCTCTCCAGGATGTTTTATTCTGGCATATGAGTGGTTTCTCCCGGGAGGCTTTGTATTTTGTTGCTCACTGGTCGGCCATCCTGACTTCTCCTCTAATTTGTTTGTTTTAGAGCCGTCTTCAAAGTGGTGAATCTTATTTGGTGGAATCTGAACTAAAGGCTGTATTTAGTGTCTTTGCCTATTTCTCTAGTGATGTTGGAACACACAAAAGTTTTGTTTTTGTTTTTGTTTTTTTGGTCTTGTATTTTTAAATCCTTAGCAAATATTCTTTGTAAGCTCCCAGCAAGGTGCTTTAGAGCTAAAATCATTTCTGGTGGATTACTGATTTTGAAATTCAAATTTGTTATTTTTATTTATTACTGATAACTGTCTTTTTAGATGTTACTGTTTTCAAAATTTACTAATTGTTCTAAATTTCTTGAGTTTCCCTTCTCAAGAATATCCTAGCTATGCTACTCTCTAAGAATAGAACCATACTATGTTGCATCATCTCTCCATATCTTATCTGTAAAATGAGAGAGTCGACTAGATAATTATCTAGTTTCTGAAAGTTGTGGAGTTGCTTAGACATCAAGCTGGCACATGTTTAGTTTTGTAAAGAACTGGCTGACCATTTCTCAAAATAGTGAATATTCCATCACATTGTATCCAGTCTGTTGGGATTCATTCAGAGGTCATAAAGTGCTCAGTGAAATGAGCATTAACTTTTTGACAGTGTTCCAATCCTAGCTCCTCTGGTCATTAGCTTTTTGGCACCTGCTACCTTAACATTACTAATCTTCCATTTCTTCCTATGAAGAATGGCATCTTTACATTGACTTCGTAGGACTGTAATACAGGTTAGAGGTCATATAGTGCTTTACATAATCCTACTCTATCCATATTAAATGTGTATAATAAATGTTAGCTACTACTATTATTATTGCCTCTTCATTTAATCACCCTGCTACCACCTGCTTCCAGTTTCTGTGGCTAGTTTTGTCATTAAGAGGTCTTGACATGAGATATGAATGAAAGAGAGGATCTTATTTTCAGCAAGCTGCCTTGGTGGAATTAGGTCTTGTATAGAATATCTTTAAAAGCCTCTTTAATGAGCAAACCTGCATCTCTTTGCTGTTATGGTCTGTCCACCCATGCGTGCTAAGAAAACTTGAGTTCCAGATCTCTCTGGCAAAGAAATGGCCATATAATATTCCCATGATGGCCATGGATAGGATCAAGCTTTCATTATATATATATGTTATCCACAGTTGGGCTTCTTGTACCTTATATTTCATTTCTTAAAAATTTTTAAATTATAGCAAAAAAAATGTGGCATAAAAGGCACTATCATAGTAGTTTTCTTGAATTTGATTTTAAGTTCCTTTTATGTCTGCTTAGCTCTTCTTTTTTCTAATCAAATATACGTATTAAGTCAGTAATGCAATAGTAACTATATTACCCCCAACCCCCACCCCAAAGTAGCGAGATCTGTCAGAACAACTAGTTTCCTCTAGATTTAGATTTATGAGACTGGACTTAATTTATGATAAAGAACAACAATTTTAAAATATCTTCCTTTTTTCCTGGTATTCTTTGTTATATTTGGGAGCATCCAACTGCAGAAGGATGGGGTGGGTGACAAGGACAGAAGAGGAAATAGGCAGCTGAATTTGCAGTTCCAGTCATTCCCAGGATAGACTAGGAATTTTGAGCATAAACTGTGTAACCAGCACAGAGAAGAGAAACCATATTGTCTGGGCGACTGTCTATGCATTTATCATGCACCAGGCTTCTTGTTATGAGTGTAGGCTATTCACAAATGGTGCTGTTTCTAAGTGGTCATCCAAAGACAATTGTAATCATCTTCAGGGGAAGTCCTTTCTGGGCTCTCTTTATATAGTTTCTTTGTTTCAGACCAAGAAGAGTGTGCCATTCCCTGGAGCTAGTACTTAGACTATCTGATTATTCCCAACCTACGCTTGGTTATAAAGTGGCACATAGTTTTTGGGACACTAGAACTGAAGGTACGAGATGCACCTTCTACTTCCAAAGTTATGTTACCTTAAATGTAGTCTCTTTAGGAGGCTGTACTTGTGTTTAAATGGTGCTCAGAAACAGCTTTTTAGAGCTACCATCACCACCTGTGACACATCCTTTCTGATATTATTTGTCAAAGTAGTTTCCTCTGCATGGACAGCTTAGTTTTTAAAAATGCCAGAAGTTATCTGGGGCCAAATCTGATGGCTAAATTAGATGATCATGTAAAAACAGCACCATTTTTAGTCACAGGTGAAACTTTGAATGAACCCAGTTTTCTTTTTTCAAAATCAGCCCAGCTGAATATCAGTATTACTTGATAATAGTTAAGAACAAGATTTGGGGAAATTAAACTGCACAGGAATTTGCCCCTGAATCTTTATCACCTTTGTGATAGTACCTTAATTTCACACCAGGGTCATAGAATGCACTTGAATAGTAGCTTTTGTATATTAGCATGGTAAATGCCATTCTGGGTCAGAACAGTATGCCTAGGACTGCTAGTGGTATTTAAAAGTATTTTGTGGGAAAATATTGTATAGTTGCTTGTGTAGAATATCAGATTTCTTCATGTAATGTAGAAGTCTTACAGATTTTTATATGTTAATTATTATTATTTTACATAACATGCCTTCTGTCAGTACTTTGGTACAGAATCATAAGAGCAAAGGCCAAATGTATCCTGCTTTCCCACTATATCTGCAAGGCCTCACAAAGTACAAACTTAGCATATAATAAGAACTCATCAAATATTTGTAGAATAAATCTATGTATTGATATTTAGTAGCACTCTATATGAAGCATACAATGGAAGGGTAATATGCTTATTTTTCTGTTTTTTACAGTTGTCAAATTTAAAAGTTTTGAATCACTCCCCAATGTCTGATGCCTCTGTCAATTTTGACTACAAATCCCCATCCCCGTTTGACTGCAGCACTGATCAGGAAGAGAAAATTGAAGATGTTGCCAGACACTGTCTGCCCCAGCAGGACCTATACACTACTGAAGAGGAAGCTGATACCCTTTTCCCTAGGAAAGTGACATCCTGCAATGGGATGGAGGACAGTGGAGGCGGAGGTACTGGAGTAAAGAAGAAACGGAAGAAAAAGGAGCCAGGAGAGCAAGAGGGTGCAGCAAAGGGAAACAAGGACAGGGAGCCCAAGCCAAAGAGAAAACGAGAACCTAAAGAGCCAAAGGAACCCAGGAAGACCAAGGAACTGAAGGTGGCCAAGGAACCCAAACAGAAAGATGGAGCTAAGAAGGCACGAAAGCCCCGAGAGGCCTCTGGTACCAAGGAGGCCAAAGAGAAGAGGTGCACTGCTGACTCTGCAGCCAGGACAAAGTCCAAGAAGGCCAGGTGTCTGTCTTCTTCCCACCCCTGAGCCCTTGCTTCTGTTTCCATGGAATGGTTTGCTTTTGACATTAGCCCAAGTTCCTGGGCATAACTGTCCTCTACTGCTATTGGCTAAGCTTCGTACCTCACTTGTATAAAGTGAGGGTTGAGGGTAATCACTGGCACCAATATGGGGGCAAAACCCTGGAGTTACTATTTTTTAAATTGCATTCTTGGAGTTATGGTGTTTCAAAAACATTTGTGTTTTTAGGATACTCCAAGAATTCCCCACCTTCTTCAGACCCCAACTGTCCTGTTTGGTTTGTATACTTAGTGTTTAGCACTTTTTATTTGGTTTTTGGTATCCTATCTTATGTTCCAACATGCCATATTGATGTGTTCTTTGTGTACACGTTAACCTTCAGCCAAAAAAGAAGCTCTTTTCTTACCTCCTGGTGAGAAAGATAACCTTAATACTGGCCATACAATTTTTTGTTACTCCTTTTGGACTAAAATGAATTAAAATGTTGGTATGCACAAGATGTAAGGGGTCATCCCAGGCCTGATAGAGGGGGACCAGGGATTTTGGAACTGCAGCAGTGCTGAGGTAGAGTGTACAGGCATGGGTGGGAATCCGTGGTGCAGTGGCCTAGCAGAGCCATGAATGTGTGCGGAGTTCCATATCCGAGAGCACTGACTCCAAGACCATTAAGTTTAGTATTTGGCACCATGCCTTGCCTTTTTATAGCTGTTCAGGAAATGTGGAGTAAATGAGGCCTGAGGACTCCATAATGACTTGTAGAGATCAGAGGCCTGGATACAGATTCACTGTAGACTGGGAGTATGAAAGAGCCTATCTGGATAGCAGTGCATTCCTTAAATAGGAAATTGGGTATTTATCTATACCAATCTAATTTGTCTTTTTTTTTTTTTTTTTTTTGTCATTTTGAGACAGGTTCTTGCTGTACTGTTTGGGCTCGCCTTGAGTTCACTTGTAGCCGAGGCTGGCCTCAAACTCACAAAGATCCAAGTGCTGGGATTACAGGCATGTGCCACCATGCCCAGCTTCTTTCAAACATTTTTGTACAAAACGTTGTATTTAAACGTTTGAGGAAATATAAAACAAATAATATACAATACACAGTATCTCAAGGAATATAAGTTTCTGAAACCTAAGTGCAAAGTCAGGATACTCTGTCTGCGTCTGTCTCATCTATTGTGTCAGAACAAGAACACTTAAAAAATCTCAGCAATTGGTGTGAATGCTAGGAGGACATAATAAAATGAGATCATCACACCTGTGTTGAGGCAGGCACAGAGGGAGGTAAGTTTTAAAGAGGAAGCATTTTGAGTGCTGTGTGCTGCAACTTGCCATCTACTATAGGGTTCATTTCTGCTTTAGGATAGTTTTTTGGGACCAGATAGATAATTTCTTAATCCAAGTTAAGTTTTTGCCCCTTTAATATTCACCGTATTCTGCCTGGCAGGGTATTTTATCTTTTAACTGAGAGACTTGAGGGTAGAGGTGGGGCATGGTTTTCAGAGTGTGACCATAAAATGCCTTATATTGCAGAAGGCTGAGAGGTAGGCAAAATTTGGATTCTAAATTATGAAAAACTTACAGGCTTTGTTTCTCAACATAAGAACATCCATTCTCAGTTAAGTTGTGGAAAAGGTGACAGAGTGACTTTTGGGCTTCTGCCAATAATAATCACTTCCATATTACTTGGGAGGAGCTAAAGTTTCTTTGAGGGTATTAGCATATTTGAAGAAGGAGAATCATATCTGAGCTAGTAGAGTCCATTATTTTAGTTTTATAAAGAATAGTAAAGAATCAGGATAGTATTTGAGAATTAGGATAATCAGAGGATATTTTACAGCCCTAGTAAGTGGTCTGGCTTGCTATGAAAGGTAGTAGAAAGCCATAGATATCTGAGCTCCCTCAGCCACTGATCTCTGCTTATGGTTTTATTGAACTATTCTTAAAGGAATTCATATTTAAATTATATGAGATATAAAACAAAGTGATAGTTTGCAGACATTGTTACAAGTTCCAGTTTGGGGGAATGAGGAATTGTTTCATAAAAGAAGTTTGGGTGTCCAATGTATAGGCAAAATTGGGATTCTGATCATGAAACCTTATAGGTTTTGCTATATAAAATATATAACATTAATTGAAGGACCCTGGTTTTGTTCTAATTAGGCTGAATAAACTAAGTGAATTAGAGAAATGCTTATAGTGTTTTTGTGGACTGTTAGACGACAGCAGGACCTTTTGAGATTTAAAACTCAGGAAACCTTTGAGAGGAAGCTGGCATAGATAAGGATGTCATCTCTTTAGAAGTGTGGATAAGTTACACAAGGCTTTTCTCTCTCTTTATTTTGGGGCTGTATTATAAATTGACCCAATATAATAAAATTGATCTAACATAATAGAATTCTTCTGTGTATCCCAGATAGAGTTCTAGAATGGTTAGCATTTGATTTCTTTCGTGTCTATATAAAATTATTTTTGTCCCTTTAATGATGCCACTGGTCAGCAGAACCTGGGTTAGGTATGAAAAGTTCCTAATTGATTTTTTAAAATCAATTAAACCTAATTATTAAACCTTAATTTTTATACTGTTTGATTTATTCTTTTCTTGGGGGTAGGGTGATAGGATAGTACCATGTAGACTGGCCTTGAACTCACTATATAATCGAGGCTGGCCTCGAACATGCAGCAGTTCTGCCTCAACCTCCTGAGTGCTGGGATTACAGGCATGCACCACTACACCTAGTGATGATTTATTCTTACAGATTGGCTTATGCATATATTTTGATTTGGGCATTTACTGGTTTGGACTCTGGATAATACTTGATGGTGGTAAGTAATTCACTAAATTCTTGGATTACTATAGAAGCTCCACCATTAATGTACGTACTTTACCCTTTTCATTCTTCAGTCCAACTTGCCAGCTGCCACCTGACCAGTCTTTCTGAAATGCTGTTGTTGTTATATTGACAGCCAGTAGGGAAAGTCATAAATCAAATTCTTGTTCACCTTCTCTTGATTCTGAATCATTTTAGAACTAGCCAACAAAGGAGACTCCATTATTAGCTTTAGTACTGATAAGCTAGATTGAAGAATTTGCATGGCCTTGTGCTCAGAATCAAGATTCTTGTTACTCCCTTAATTGAGTTTATCCACCAGAACTTTAGGCAGTAGAGATGCTGAGCAAGGTGTATGCTGTTTATTCTCCTAGGTTTACCAGTTGGCTGTGTCCTCAGTTAGAGAAGAAAAATGAATTGAATAGTGAAGAAAATATAGTATTACTGCTGCCTCTTTGGGAGTAAAATATGCTTTTTCTTATGAAAACATAGGGGCAAGAAAATGGCATTTTAAAAACAAATGGATAGAGTTCTTCCCTGAAAATAAAAGCCTTATATAAGATATAATAGCGCCCACTGATAAATAACATTAGGTGGTAGCTCCACTTTATAGTTAAAGAAGTGGAAATTTTAAAAGTTAAAAATCTGACATTAAAACTTCATTTAGTATAACTTATTCATTCATACTGATTTTTAACTATGGTGCCTTTTTGCAGAGGGGATTGGATCATTAGCATAAGATTTATACAGACTTGCAGACACATGGACACATAGCCATATAGCTGGAACAGGGCTTTTGAAGAGTAGATGTCAGATCATATAGGGTCATGAAATGTTGATGCAGGCTTTAGAGAAGTGCTTTGGTCCTATAAAAGCAATGTGCCAGTTCCTCAGGGAAACCAACTTCTTAGTAATTAAGAAAAAAAGTTATCATTGGGGAACACTGCATGAATAATTTATCTTCAACAAGTTTTTGTATCTCATACTTCTGTGTACCTGTGAATTTCATCTTTTTAAAACCCTTTAGTAAGTCAGGCATGGTGGCCCACACCAGTAGTCCCAGCACTCAGGAAGCTGAGGCAGGAGGATCGTTGTGAGTTCAAGACCAGCCTGAACTGCATAGAAAGACCCTATCTCAAAAAGACAAAAAAAAATAAAAAATAAAAAACTCTTTAGTAAAAGTCAACCTCATAGGGTTAAAATAAAGCTTGATGAGAAGCAATGAAGACCCTCTCAGGTTGTACACATTGGTTTCTGGTGCTCTTACTGATACGCAGGGAGTGAGTACCCAGGGAATAAAGTGATGTTCAGCCTTTTGTATTGCCTGCTTTTAAACAGGAAACTGTTTTGAGTGAGCTGAGAGGTTGCTGTTGGAGCTGGGGTAGTATTGGCGTTGATATTGCTAATTAAAGAAACAGCATAAGCTATTGGTTTATATTCTTTCTTGAAGTCAAGAAATAAATCAGTGTGCTGACCCAAGTGGAAGGCTGTCTTTTTGGATCTTTGTTTCTCAGACTTTATGAGTTCTAGGAATCACCTGGAGAGTTTGTTAGAGAAGTAGACTCCCTGACCACATCCCCAGGGAGACTGATTTATTAAGTCTGAGATGTAGCCCAGGAATCTGCATTCTAAAAGTCTCCCAGGTAATTAAAGCATAACTAGTTCTTCAACCATCCTTTGAGAAACATAGGTCTCAGATGAAAGATGATAAGGAAATATGACATATTTAATTTTTTATATTTGAAATCTGCTAGGAATAAAAAGCCAAAAAAAGAGATGACAGGAATGGTGTGATCAGCACCAGTCTCTGTGCTTAGCTTTTGGTCCTCATCTTTTTGGTTTGTCTACCCAGAACATATTTTTCTCTCAAATCCAATACACTTAGTAACATTCTAGAAGAAAGGTTTCATCTTTCCTCTTTTTTTCTGTGATGTTTGCTTCTGGAAAGAGTTAAACTTCAGGAGTTCTGCTTATACAGCTATCCGAGCCCTGATTGCCACCTCATCAGCCACCTCATCAGCTAATCCTGTGTGGTGCGGGAATCACAGCCACAGTCATCCCTTCAGAGGAGCTGACAGCTGTCTTACTGTCTGAAGGCTGGTCACCTGTCTTTGCTTAAGAGTGGAGATCTTTATTGAGGCTAGTTTTTGGCTCAGGAGAGTCCATTAGTAGGTTTCTTTCCCATTGAGAATGGTTTTTTGTTTGATCATTTATTAAAAATAGCAAAAGTTGTTTAAGATCTGCGTTAAAAACCTTGTGATTAGAACCCACTAAGCATTTATGGTA
Source organism: Hydrochoerus hydrochaeris (assembly GCA_004027455.1). Taxonomy (NCBI): domain Eukaryota; kingdom Metazoa; phylum Chordata; class Mammalia; order Rodentia; family Hydrochaeridae; genus Hydrochoerus; species Hydrochoerus hydrochaeris. Next base: position 199,741 of record PVLA01002704.1, read on the forward strand.
GGGAAGAAATCTAAATGCTAATGGCAGAGATTCCTCACCTCGAGACTTTGGACTCATTGTACATTCAGAGCACCTACAGTGCTTACTCTGTCATTCCCAGTGCCTTCTAAGTTACAGTCTGCATAGTGACCTTTATTAAATAATTCTTGATAAATGCCTGGTCACTTTTTTATTCATATATTTTTAGTACATCCTTCCCATCTTGCTTTATGAAGATTTTTATTGAGAATAGATTAGTGAAGGAAGGAAGGTAACACAGAAATATCTATGAGCTTTCATAGAGAAACAGCCTTGCAAGAATTCAAGAAATATGCAACTGTATGAACAAATGAACAGACCTGCTATGGCTGCATATAGAGTAGCTGACAGAATTTAGGAGATTAGAAGTGTTTCAGTTCTGGTCTAGGGACTGCTTTGGAAGAGGTGAGTAGTAAGCCAGGTATTAAAGGAATTAGTTGATGAGAAAGGGACTTCCAGTTAAAAGACCAAAAGGCATTTAAACAAATGTTCTTTGGAGGCTTCCAGTTTTAGGATGGTAGACTACATATACTTTGGTTTCCCTTTCTTCACATCTTAGTGAATGACAGGAAGAACAGAGCGGATTAAGTTCTTCCAAGGTGAAAGATGTCATTGCATTTCTGAAGAGGAAGGCCAGTGCTGCAGTGCCAGTGGATAAATCCTGTGGAGGGACTCTGACTCAGAGTACATACAAGAATTGTATTTATAGCAGAGACAAAAGTACATTCTTCTCACATTGGAGCTGGCATCTCTGAGGAGTGACTGGAGGCAGAACGGAAATGGAGGTGGCTGATAAAGGGACTGTCTGCAGTTTGTCAATTCTAAAGTCAGGTGATTAACTACCCTGAACAGTTTGCCCCAGGGAAGGGCCCAAGCTCCAAATAGGGTCAGATATCCACTGGCAGGGAACAATAGATTCTCTGCCCTTTTTCTGCCTGTTACCATATAAATGGGGAGAGGAATAGCCAATTGAGAAATTCTGCTCAGTGTTCAGAGGCCCAGGCCACATCTTCCACTCAGGGATGTGTCTTGTGGAGAAAGACATACTCAGCACCAGATGAGCACCTTACCAGCTCCTTAGGTCATCAAGAACTGTACAGATTTTAAGTTAGCATTCCCGGATTCAAGATGATATTGGGTCTGCAACACAAGAACAGATTGTGAAAAAGGAGCAGTCAGAAAACAAAGCATTAATGAAAATTTAAAACATGGTTTCCTAAACCAAAAGAATCTAAAATTCTTGTCCCTACTAAATGTAAGGACATTTAGTAGGGACAAGAATAGGGGAGTTATATAAAATCTAAATTCATTGACATTTCTACCAGGCCCTCTATAGCTGTTGTTTAATGGTGGAAAATAACAAACTAGATGCATGACATACTTGGAGTTAGGAAGATAATACATCTAAAGCACTTCTTGCCATCAAAAACACTTGTCCTTGGAAAGTGGGATTTGAAGCAGTAGGCTGTATTTGTGTTTTTCTTTTTACTCTTCTGTCTAAACTTTTACTGTCATTTGCTTTATTATTTTTAATAAATTTATTAGGTAGAACATTGCTTTTTCATCTAAGAAGCCGTGATTTTTTTTTGGTATGTTTTTGCTTGCAACTACAGTGTCTGAACACAATCTCATTGGCTTGAACTACTAGTGGTTCAGAGCTGCAAGCAGCAAGATATACATGGTGAACATGTTAAAAATCTATGCCAACTCTATATAGATTGAGCCAACATGAGCATTATATTACCCACCTACAGTTTACCCCAAGCATCACTCAAGTAGCACATTTGTTTGCATACTATTTAGAACATCACTTGGGCAGATACCCAGTGTTTTAAAATATACTATACACAGGAAAATTACTGAATAAATTTGATAACATTTTTATATTTCCTGCTATATTATCTTATAAAAATTAATGAAAAAATATGCAATTTTTAGTCATCCTGTATTTAATTGGACTGGTAAGTGGTTAAGTGTGAAAGAACCTATTGGGGGTAATACTGTGTATATCTTCTCAGTCCCATATTCCTAAGAAAAGGGTCAAAATCTTTTTGGAGGCCAAGCTAGGAGCTTCACAAAAATGTTGATCCTCTAGTGGAGTAGTGGTCCCTGGCTAGACTGCCCAGCTTCCACTTGCCTGTGGAAGCAGTAATTGGGATCACTTTCAGTGGCTGTGGTAGTAGCTATTCTTTCCTGCTTAGGTTGTGATGTATATCTTACAGGGCTTTAATTTTAGAATAGGAAGATGAATCATTTTGAAATAATGTAGTTTGGTTGATAAGATATTTCAATACCTAGCATCCATGAGTACAAATTAATAACAGACTCATCATAGTACAATATTGTGACACATATTCAAATCTTTCTCCTCATATGCAGATTCATACTCAGTTTGTAACTCTTAGTTCTTACAGAGAAATCTACAAGTTGGAAATTAAAGTAGATAAGGCTGGGGTAGGGGGAGCTTCAGAAAGCCTGTCTGCCTAGTAATTAATTACTTTAATGTAACTTCCCATTTGGAAAGCCGAAACACTTACTTTTTAATAGAAATTATAGAAAGTAAAGATGCACAAAATCTTGGCTCATCAAGTCACATGCAGCTTTTGGGATGAGACCTAATAGTAAACTGTTGTGTGCATGTAGCTGATAGTTGTCTTGCCTGATTGGTATAGTTTATTTATCAGCAGTCCCTTTCTTGTCATAAATGTTTGATGGATGTGTTCTTGGAATGAATGAAATTATTTGGTTTTGTTACTACTAAAAATAAGTATTTGAACTTCAAATTTCTTAATGCCTTCCCTTTTTTTCTGTCTTGCAAGTTAGTTTTTGTAACTTTGAAATCTAGTAATGTGAGAATTATAGAAGATTGTTTTAAGCTAGCCTCAAACGCCATTAAATAGTGAAAATATCAGGCCTTTGTAGTGTTCAGAACTCTATTTGGTTACAAGTTACCATAATTCTAATTGTGTTTCCTTATAATATTGTAATCCATTTTCCTGTTCTCCTCGAGGTCTGGGAAGTTTATCATTGTAATCCCATTGAAACATTATTGGAATCCCAGCGACTTAATTCCAGTCTACCACCTCCAGTGCAACCCACAGCAGGAATAAAGATCCTAAGATATATTCATAGTTATGGTTAACCAAGGGGTCCTGAGTCTGGTCCAGGTGAAGATTCACAGAACAAAGGCCTTGATCCAAGGCATCACCCAGCATTTATTAACTCACGAAGAAGGGAGTGGCTCAAAGATGAGTGATAGGAGTATGGAGAGAATTATGTGAGTAATGTGAGCTGAGCTACCTAGGTGGAGAAAAAGCACCTCTGCAGTATGCAGGGAGAAGAGTATGCAGGAAGACTAATCTGCATAACTTGATAGAAGTAGCATTTGAATGATTTAGAAGGTGTTGCTTTAAGTTTTGATTTGTAAACTTCTGTGCAGTTAAGTCTTATCTTGAGGCTTAACACAGTTGATATTCCTATAGCTATGTGGTTCTGCCATCCTGCTGTGCTCAGCTGTTTATAAGGAACACCATATAAGGAAACAAGAAACTGTCAACTGGCTTCAAGGATTACATATCAGTACCTGGGCTAGCCTTATTTGCATTGTTTAGAGCCAGTGGAAGGGAGAAGGAAATAATGTAGCCAGCTCTGTACATATCAGTACACGGAGATAGGACTCAGTTTAATGCTGAAGCAATTGTTCTACTTTTAAGCAATTGTTCTGCTTTCCTCTCCTATATCTATCCCTTCCTTGTCTTGTTGAAAAGCTGATAAAGGGTCAGTCATAGTTGTATGGCCTCTAGTTGTCTCTGGGTAGTGAATCTTCTGTGACAGACTTTAATGAGAAGAATTATAAATAAGAGAGTGAGCACACTAATTCTGGTATAAAACCATAAATGAGGCTTGAGAGATTTAATTGTTTATAGCATCAGCAAACTTATACCAGTCTTTAACTTGAGTATCAAAAGTAGCTATCTACTGTGACATGGATAGCACTAGTCTTTGAAGACCATCTCTATCCATAGTAATATTCTGATGGACTGCCCTGTGTATATTTTTTGATCATTCCCCAAGCATGTATGGGGAATACATACATTTTGTTATATGGTAATGAGGTGATGCAAAAGCAAGTCATATTATAGTGACATTTTAAACCCTATTGTAGCTGTAAACTTTTAATCTGCTCTATCCAAAGGATAGCAGTTTCTAGAATGCTAACTTGGGTTTGCAATTTTATATCAATTTCTCACTGAATATTCTAGCTTTCATCAGCAATTCCTGTCCAGTTGTCTACAAAATGAGCAGTTTGTATTGAATGGGCTAAAACTGTAGAGCCAGTAGCTGTGCTGGCTAACAAAAATACTAAGGAAGTAATTGCTAAATCTTTTAACTAAGGTCTCTACCAAGAGGGCAGTAGATGAATGATACTAAAACTCCATTAGGTTGACTGGAAGCCAAACTCTGGGCCTGCTGCTTATGATTATTATTGTGGAGTCCCTAGAAAGAAGTTCAGATGTGATACATTGGGCTAGGTTACAATTAGTACATGAGAACGTATTTTATTGCCACTCTATCTTTCCTATCAGTAATACATGAGGATCTTATGATGTATTTTTATATATTTATGATCTCGTAATACTTGACTTTTTCTCCAGTTACTAGCTGCAGATGCCCAGCCATCACACACAAAAAGGCAGGACTAATTTCATAAAGTATGGTGCATGAGTCTAGCTTTGTCACTGATAATGATCTAGGAATTGGAGGATGGAAGCCTCTACTTGACCATATGATATTAGACAAGGCTTCTGAGGTCATTGTATTGTCAGGAGAGCCTGGAAAGGAAATCTCTTGCCAATCTCCATTTCTTTCCATAGGGAATCCGGGGCGGGGGGTAGAATCTGTAAAGAAATAATTAAATTTGCATATAAGCCATCTTGAGAATCAACTTGAATTAGCTTAATTTGAGAATAATAATAACTGTGGAGCTGGCTGGTTTAAGGAGTCAGACCCAGGTGGTTTTGTTGAAAATTTCACTAAAGTTCTTTGGCTTCAACCCTTCTCTGCCACTCTCTGTATGTCAGCCCCATCCTTTGCAAATTCTTTCTTCTGAAGGCTGGAGTCATGGCATCCTATACCTGTGGCATCACATGTATACAACTTTGTGACCTGAGGGAAAGGAATTCCAATTTCTTGTCTGTTCCTGCCCCAAAATTAATTTATTGAAAAAAGAAGGACTCCCAGTTTGGCTTGGCTGGATCATGTGTCTGTCTTTGTGGACCAACACTTAGTAAATGGAATAGGATACCATAATCCAGCCTGAGCTATGTCTGTTCTTGTGATCTGGGGATGAGAATTGGGTATCAGAAAGGAAAAAAAAAGATGAACAAATATAATATCCATTTCAGCAGTAGAATAGGTATATATCAAAGTTATTTTTAAAATTATATGTACACATATGATAAATACCTGTTATGCATGCATGTTTCTGAGCCATTTGGCAGTAAGTTGAATGCATGATGCTCTTTATCACTTTCAAACTCTAGTATGTCTTGGCTAAAGGTAAAGACATATTATTCTTATTTTGGTTTTTTGAGACAGGGTCTCATTATGCAATTCAGGCTGATGTTGAACTCACTATGTAGCCAGGCTGGCATCCTCCTGCCTCAACCTCCCAAGTGCTGGAATTAGACATGCACCAACATGCCTGGTTAAAGCCATAGTATTCTTATGTATATATTGTCCACTGAACTTTTTATTCTGTTATAAATTAATAAGCAATTTGTAAGGAGATACTTTAAGATTGTGCAAATATCTTGTTCCTCTTTAAATTGTTCTCCTTTGATAATTTTAGATGAGACACATCTTTTCTATGGGTTTTACAAAATCACTTTCTAACTCTACCACTATTTTTCTATATTTATATTTGATGCTGCAGTAAACAAGAGCTCTGTCCCTTCTCCCTTATGTCTAGCTATCACCACTATACAGTCCTGTTGTTTACAGTGACTTATAGTTCTTCACTATCCCTGATTTGGTGCTCAGTTTTGGGCACTAAGATTCCTCCACTGTCATTTTGATTTTTTTTTTTTAATGCACCCTTACTTTCTGATGTAGCAAGATGTTCCAGGCTTACCTTTTGTATTCCCTCCTTTAGCTTGGCACTCACCTGTTTCTCTGAGTAGACATACTGTATGTTCTTAATGAGGCATCTGTACCGTTAAGCCTTTTCAGTTGTTAGGACTCGGGAAAATAAAAATTTGAATGTAGAAATGTATGTTTACATGTATAGACATAAATACCAGTATGTACACACAGTGGTGCTCAGTTCACAAACTTAATTCTTTCATGATTCTGATCACAAACCAAATTGAACAGGAGCCAAATCAGATTTGGTTAAGATTGAACATAGCCATTGAATTTCATTCAGTTTTTATCCAGTTTGATTTGCAACCAGAATTGTGGAATAACTCAGTTTTGAATTGAGGTAGCACTGTATCTTATGTATATGTAATTTATTATAGAAATTGTATGTATTTGTAGCTCCTCCTTCCTCAGGGAGAACCCCAGCTCCCAATCAGCACATTCATTCGTTTAATCCATTTGTTTTATCACATATAAAATACTTTCAGGATTGCTTCAGCTAACTACCAAAAAGAAATTCAAGATTTGTTTGCTGTTCTTTCCCTTTCTCCCAAAAGCTAAGAGTGTATGGTCAAATATTGTCAAAAACGTTACGGAGTTGAGGTCTTTTTCTTCTCTATATAGTATGGTTATACTATTCTATCAAAACATTTGGGTTAATTTGTTTGAGCTTGTCTTTTATTTTTGTCTTTTTGTTTATATGTAGAAATTTAACACATAAGGTGTGGTCAGAAGATACAATGAATGTTTAAAGTAAAAACACTCATTACAGTAAAAGTCACATTGCAAGGGGGAGTATTTTGAGTGAAATTCATGGTAATGTGCCTTTTACTTTAATAAATTTTAAAAATTTGAACATTCATTACATTTTTTGATCACCATGTGTTGATCAAACATTTAAGTCAATTTCCATCAAGTGAAAATGTTACAATGTTATACTGTAACATTTATAGTGTATACTATAGCAACCATCTTTTCACTGATTCTGCCACCCTGTGACTTCTGGCTATTCCCCAAAGTCAAAATGATTCAAAGGTGAACATTTTGAATCTATTCAGGACAGCAAGGCAACAATGACAGCAAAACTGTAGGCAAGAATAATGGGATAGGTGTGTTTGACACCAGGGGCAGTGTTTTTGGGAAGGATTAATGACAGTTTGTCTTTTACTGTAATAATTTGTTTTTAAATTTAAACATTCACTGTATTTTTCATTCATTCTTCCTATTTCCAGAAGTCAAACCTGTGTTTAAAAAAAAAAAAGGTATCAGAAAGTATCATTTCTTCCTGTATCCCGTTCACCCCATCTCTCCATCCCCTGTAGATAGTTTCCTTTTTTCTTGGCTTATCCGTCCTTGTGTTTCTTTTTGTAATGACAAATCAGTATGACAGTTCCCCACCCCTCCCTTTTTTTTTCCGTATGGGGGATCGAACTCATGACCTTGCACTTGCCAGGCAGGCACTTAAGCCGCTGAGCTAAATCCCCGGCCTTCTGCCCCTTTATTCTTATGTGGGATATTCTCTTGTACTTTGCTTTCTCACTTAATATATTTTAGAATTCATTACATATCAGGTTATAAGGTATCCATTGTATGTATCCTAATTTATTCACTTACTGTGTTGGTCATTTTTCTCTCATTTCTGGGACAAAATAACCAACACCCAAAATGAAGAAAGGTTTATTTAGCTCACTGTTTGTGGAGGTTTCAATCCATAGTCAGTTGGCTCCAAAGTAGGGTGGCATGGCACAGGGGCAGCATTTTAAGGCAGCAGACAGCAAAAGCAGCAAGAGCAAGAAGAGGGAGAGCCTCTTTTTGTTCCTTACATTGTAAGCAGGCTACCACCCCTGACCCAAGGGCTGGTTTAGCCCTCACACCACCTTGTCTTGCACAGGCCAAGGATGTTTACAAAGTAAGAATCCTGGCTCCCTGCTGTGTCTCTTAGTTAAATTTCTAAACTTCTCAAATTGACAATATATCAACCATAACACTCACTTAAGTTTAGACATTTAGGTAGTTTCATTATTTTGCAATTACCAAACAGTGCTACAGTGAGTGACCTTATGCATATGTTTCCATATTGTTGGAGCTATTATAGGGATTATCTTTGAGTAAATTTTAGTATGTGGAATTGCTAAGTCAAAGGTTGTATGTATGTATATGTAGTTTTGCCAGATATAATTTGACTACTGTTTTTGACAGACTTGGAACTTCAAGGAGCAAACAAGTATTCATGTAACAAATCTGTCTATAGATATAGCAATTTAGAGATTAAAATGTTTTCATTTATTTAAACTCTGAAGTGTAAGGTTTCTAAACCTAACTCCAAAGAAGGGAAAGATAAATTTTATGTAGTGTCATCCTGGAGCTTGAATTCAGATGATATTTTCTTGATTTCCTATTTGAAAGTCCCATTTGTAAGCTTACAAAGAATCTTTTCTTCCGGATATTTGTCTTTTATCAGAAAAGCTCCAGGAAGAATTTTTGGAATTCAAAATTGATTCTGTTGCCAAAGGTGCCCTCCAGAAAATCACTTTGAAGATTTTCCAGGTAGAGTAGCTTCTTATTTATCCCCAAATAAGTGAACTAGTTTCAGCAGGCATTTTACAGTTTTACTGATATACTTGGGAAATTTTCCTTTTCACCTCATCTGTCCCCAGTTTCTGGCTAGGAAAGTCTCGTAAATGCACACAGGCTTGACTTTAGAGTTTCTCACCATATCTCCTTATTTTCATCACTTTATATATTTTCGAAAATGCACATACATTTCACATTAAACTGTCTTATTTTGAAGAATTTGTGTTCCCTATTTATAATTTGGGCTTAGTTTAGCTTTGAGTATGATTTTATGCAGTGAAGCATGTTTCTAGCATTTGCTTAATATGAACAAATATTTCAAATGGAGAATAAATATGTAGAGACAAAGTTTTCTAATAGTTGCATTTAGTAAATAGATGAAGTTAATTTCAAATGTTGAGAAGGCTCTAAGGTTTTACAAGAGTCAGTGGGCCTCTGAGCAAGCAGAGCATGGCCCTTTTAATAGTGACTTGGGATGTTTTCACCTTTAAATTTGCACTAAAAAATAAGCACAAACCTTATTTTGCTGAGAGCCATAAAAATACGATCTACTGGGGAGTTCCAGTTTGTTTGTTTTTAATTTGAGTCATTGAAATGTTTCTGGTTGCTGATTCTCTTAATCATTATTTTGAGGTTCAAATAACATTAAATTTTAATTTTATGTTTCTCTGCCAGACATAGTGGTGTATGCCTGTGATCCCAGCACTTGGAAGGCTAAGGCAGGAGGATTGCTATGAGTTTGAGGCCAGCCTGAACTGCCCAGTGAAATCCTGTCTCAAAAAGACAAAAAAAAAAAAAAGCATGTGTGTGCATGTGCACACATGCATATGTGTATGAAAGGGAGGCTGGAGTTTTAATATATGTGCTGCCAAAGCAAGCATAAGGGGCTAGAGTTTTAAAAACAAGAAGTGTGTGAAGTGGGAAAAAACTTAACACCCTGTGACTTAGGTGAGCTGAGTATTGTCCTCTGTTCTGCTGCTGACCTTGGGACCTTTGCTGCTTTTAAACATTGGCTTCTTCATTTGGAATATGAGCATTATTTTCTGTGGCTCCCTTATGGAACTGAGGTGATAACAGCTCAATCACAATGTGTAAGTACTTTGTAGTAGAGTATAATTGCTATACACTATTTTTAATGAGAAACTATGTAACACGAGATAAATATTCCTGTCAAAACTTAAGTGTTTTCTGAAACATTTTATCTGAGTTTTCTCTTTTTACTGATATGAAATAACCCCTCCCCCAATTAATTCAACCTCTAAACTGGCAGGATCTCCTTGAGTTTCACTTCCTCAGGTTGGACTAGAATAGTTTTCATTGTGAACTTTCCCAGTAGATAAGTAGACAACCAATCTTCAGCCTGTAGTATCAAAGATAGACTAGTTTTGTGCTGGCCTTGTTGGGGGTGAAAGTATCCAACAGAAGCAGATTGACTCATTGGTCACTGATAGGTCGTATTCTGGACCTCCCTTCTCTAAACAAGGCCATCTCATTTCCTTCTTTCCCACAGAGTCTGCCAGCTCACCTGTTGGGAAGTGCCAGTAATGTTGGTTCTCTGTGTTCTATCACTTGTTGAGACAGAGTAATGCTTCTCTTTTGGGAGGGCCTTTGAGTGCATTCTCACTCTTGTACCTTCACTGGGTGTACCTAGGATCTCTCGTCAGAGCCTGTCACTTGGAACTTGCCATCATGGCCCTTTTTCCCACATGGTGAAGTCTAATCTCTCTGATTTTGAATACCCTTAATTTTTCCTTCCTATTCTGTCACACAGTGTTTCTGTGAATTAGCACTGTCATCTGGCCACACAGCTATCTTTTACGAAATATATCTGTGGTACTTCTATTCCCCCTGTGGTACTTCTATTCCCCGGTGCCATGTTGAGTAGGAGCACAGTCTCTGCCTGGGTTCAAATCCTGTTTGCAGTGTTTTTGCCTTGTTACTCTGAAAATCTAACTGTACTCTGCCTCAGATTCCTCACAATAAAATGAGATTACAGATAGTCATTTTATAGTGTTGTTGGAATCATCAAAGAGATAATCCATGTAAAGGACTTAGAACTGTGCCTGCCTGGATATTTTAAGTGTTCTGTGTATTTGCTGCAATTATTGTTAATTACTGTTACTATTTCTATCTAACATCTTTCAGAATTGTTTGTATATCTCTGCTTAGGTAGTTTTCCCAAGTCTGCCCAATCATAAGTAATCTTACCCGTTCATTAATTTATCCATGTACCCATTGCTTAAATTTTTTAAGACTTGCTTAAATATTGAGTGCTTAATTGTATATAAGGCATAACTACTCATTCAAAGGAATATAAAACATAAGGTAATCATATGCTCTCTAGGAACTTAAGAGTCTGGTAGAACAGATCAGAGGAGTGTAAAATGTTAATCCATTTTGCAGTTACCAGAGGATCCAGGCACTGTATCTAGTTACCCAAACATCTGAGCCTGTGTCATGGTTAATGACTAACTTCAGTGAAAGATCAGAGTTTGAATACCATATTAAGCAAACTACAGTGGAAGTGTTTGGGGGGTGTTGAAAAAGAGAGTTTACCATCTGGGAGGGTCAGGTAAGGCATTTTAGAGAAGGTTCCCATCTTAGCAGGGTCTTGTAGGATGATAAGATTTTTCCCATCTCGGCGTCACTGATTTATGTTCTGCCTTCGGCCATGGTTATAACTATAAGCTCCTCAAGGGTAGGTAATTTTCTCTTCATTTTTGAGTTCCTAGTGATTATTACAGGTTTTATAAATAGACTGCGCTCAATAGAGGAGCATAATAAATTAGGAAGATGTCGCTTCCTATGGAACTTACAAGGATATTATAGTTTGATTTTTTAATATCTGTGAAGCAATCAGACTTCATAATAAAGATATTTGTTTAAACCGAAAGTGAGGTTTTTGGAGACATTCTTGTCATTTCTTATTACATTAATCATAGGCATAGTAATCATTATAGGAGTGTAATAAATTCTGCATCAATCCATGGAGATATTTCTTCCTGTATTTGTGTACATTTCTGGAAAGAAATTCTTACAGGTTTCCTCATTAAAGCCAGCCCTGGACCTAAGAATTCCAGGATGTGATTTCATGACTGATCATATGAGAATCTTAGTTTTTAGAACTTCCCAACAGTTTTAATTCTGAATTTCTCCTTGTAGCAAGGAGCAAGGACCAACCCCAGTGGAGAGGAAGAAGAAAGGAAAAAGGAAAAGTGAAACAACAGTGGAGAGTTTAGAGCTGGACCAGAGCCTGCCAAACCCATCCCTGCGGAGTCCTGAGGAGTCCACTGAGTCTGCTGACAGCCAGGTACAGCTGTGATCAGGAGTCTGCTGGAGGTTATGGATGCTGATGGGGTCTTGCTGCACTGATCCTGGTGCTCCTCAATGCCTTTCTCTAGCCCACTAACCTGTGCACAGCCCTGGGTTGGGCTTTTACTGTTTTGGTGGGTGAGCAGGTATACCACAGGTGTTTTTCTTAGCCTGATCCTTATATCGATAATCTCTTTTTTTGTGTGTGTGGTGGTGGTGGTGGTGGTGGTGGTGGTGGTGGTGGTGATGGTGGTGGTGATGGCATTGGCTTTCTTGGAAGGTAGCATGATATTAGACTGCAGAGGAGGCTGATATGGAAAATGAACTTGCATACAAGGCTAAGTAAGGTTTAAGATATCTACTTTGCCATATAGGTAATGCATTCAGTGATCAGAGTGTTAGGTCAGGGATACTTCATAATCCTAGATGGTGGAAAAGCCAGGGATGTATTCATTATGCCAAAATAGTACGAGAGGTTTGGCTAAATATGAAAACAAGTAATTGCCCGTCTAGTCAGCTCCTAAATATATGCTACAGTTGTGCCCTCTGTGTTGGGGCAACTTCTCCTCGACATAAATTCTAAATTTTGACAGTGTTACTTCCTCTGATATCCACAGCAGTTTATCTAAACCATTCTGCTACAAGTAGGCCATTTAGAATAAGAGCAGCCTATTGTACATTCCAAGATCATTTGGATCCCCATTAGTTTTTCAGTGATCTTCAAAAGTGTCAGCTTATCATAACATCATACTGTTCCTAGGTAGTAGCATCTGGCTACTACCTAGCAAAGGCTTCTTCACTGCCTGTAAGCTAGGGCTGTTAGGCACCCAGATCGCTAGAAGGCCAAGCACATCAATTTGATGGGATTTAGCAGGGAATTAAGTGTTTGTTTGATTGTGATCTGTATTTGGGAATAAAAGAGAGGTTTTTTGGTGAAATCCTTCACATAAAGTTAAACATTACTGAGGTGCCATAGTAAAAAAGTGACAGGAAAATAAGCAGATGCTTAGGGGGTATCCTTTAGAAGAAAAGAGAGTTAAGATTTCGCTTTTTGTTTTTTAAAGTTTAAATATTTGAGATTGTGTTAGCTGATAAATAGTTCCCTGAGGAGATTCTGCTGTTTGGGTATGATAAATTTATAGAGGTGAACTGTGTGCTTTTCTGTTTGAGGAAAGTTATTGTCCTGCTTTGTTGCTACATGTCGTTTATCCAAAAGATACAAGCTACTTAATTAGAGATGAGTCTTAGATCTTGACATTTTGTCACATTTAAGATGTGTCCCTGCATTTTAAAAAGTGTTCAGGGATTCTTAAAGTAAGTCCTAATAAAATTGGTATTAATTAGTTTTTCCAACTACATTTTTAAGAGTGTCATTAGTATGGTGGATTCAAGCAAAAATAAATGAATAAATAAAAACTGTCATTATTATCATAAAATATGAGCTTCCGGTTAACACCATAGTAGACCTCAAAGATGATGGAATGACCTCCCGTTCTTTTATGGGTATAGAAACCAATTCCAGCGATGAGGGAAAATCACTGCTGTTGATGAGTAAAACACATCTCCTTGGTCTCTGAGACTACTCCTCATTAGTGGATCATGGCAGTTTGGAGGTCAGACTTTTGTTCTCTCCCTCACTCAGCTAAATTCCATTTTGAGTGAATTTAGTCCTTGTATTTGAGTGAATTTAGTCCTTGAATTTAAGATTCCTTTTGTAAGATGAGAATATTCTTACACGTTTGCCTTTTGACTCACAGAGCTGCTCTGACAAGTGTGTTTTTCCTATAGAAACGACGCTCAGGTCGACAAGTGAAACGCAGAAAATACAATGAGGACCTCGACTTTAAAGTGGTGGATGATGATGGGGAAACAATTGCTGTTCTTGGAGCTGGCCGAACATCTGCACTCTCAGCTTCTACACTGGCATGGCAGGTAGAGGTATGGCCATTACATGATGATCACAGTCAGCATAGAGAATTTGTACTGGTACATAATATAACTTATTTTTTTCCCACTCCCCTATCCTCCCTTCAAATCCTTCCTCCCCATTTATAAAATCTTCATTTTCATGTTTTTCTTCTTTCCTCATTTTTTTTTTATTTTTCCCTTCTCCCCCCTCCATGATCCCCTCTCCATTTGAATATTTTCTGCCAGTTTCACATTAACAGTTCTACATTTCAGTCCTTTTTTACACTTTCAGTTTCTCATACCAGAGAAACAATGTGATTACACTTGTGATTTATTTCACTCAAGAGTATGGTTTCAAGGTATATCCATTTACCTAGAAATGTCTTGAGCTTATCATTCTTTATAGCTGAGTACTCCATTGTATAAAAAAAATCACATCTTCTTTATCCATTCATCATTTGTGGGCATTTGGACTGTTTCCAAGATTTAGCTATTACAAACTGTGCTGCTATAAACATGAATGTGTATATATCACTGGGATGTGATGTGTTTAATTCTTTCAGAAAGAAATAGCTGGGTCAAATGGAATCTCTACTGCTAGTTTTTTTGGTTTTTTTTTGAGGAATCTCCACACTGATTTCCATAGTGATTATATCAGTCTGTACTCCCACCAACAATGGAGAAGAGTTCCTTTTTCCCCACAGCCCTGCCAGCATTTGTTATTGGTTGATTTGATGATAGCTATTCTTTCTGGGGTGGGATGGAATCTCAGCGTTGTTTTAATTTGCATCTCTTGAATGATCATGTTGAACATGTTTAGAATATAAGAGTTTTCTATGTGCTAAATACTTTAAATTTAGAGATCAAAATCAAAAGAACTAGTAATCACATTTGAAGCTTTGGTTTGACAAATTTGTTTTGAGGGTCAGTTACAAAGCCAGGTCCTGGGCTGCAGGGATGAATATCGAGATACTGTTCCAGTGTCTGTACAGCTTTATCTAGAAGAAAGGACATTGGATGATTAGCAGAATGCTAGAATGTGATCTGAGGAGTGGTTGGGATGAGAGATAAGAAGAGTTGCTGGATATCAGCTAAGGTGTGTAGCCTTTAAACTGTAGGTTAAATGAGAAGGAAGCATCAGTAGATTAAAGCAGAATGCCTGTATTTGCCCATTACCAATTCCCACTGACAGCAGTGTCAAAGCAGAAGATAGTAGAATTAGGATTTAACAGGAAAAGTGTTAAATGTTGAAAGTGAGGAGGTCTGTGCTGAGGAGCTTATAAGGAAATGAAAGGGAAAAGCCACAGCAGGCTGTGTATGTAGTAGAGGCATCATTGCCAGCAGCGTGTTCTTGGACACAGGCTGTCTGTTCTGACATCCCTTGCTGACTTGGCAGAATCTGCTGTGCATGTGGAGTGGCAGTAGCACAGATACCTGTGCCTCCCCAACTCTAGTGTGTCTTACAGAAGCAAATACCAGTTTGTCTTCTTCAGTCACCTTGCCTCCAACTTAAGAGTGTTATCATTCAATTTCACTCATCCCTTCACTCTGTCTTTGCATGGTAAGTAGCCAGGAGGAGGGGCTTACTGACCCTAATTTAACAATCAAGAAATTGAGGCACAAAGTAATCCAGATTCGAGTTACATAGTGACTGTTAATCAGTAACTATCATGTCTCTGCTAGGGGGTATTCATCTAAGGAATATAATACGTCAGAGAAATAATAATTTTATGTATTACCATTGCAGAACTTTTCAAACCAATAGTGAAAAGTAGCTTTTTTGCTAGACTGTTGTGGGATGATAGGATTCTGTTTCTTTATAGTAGGTTTTCCTTGCTTGGGGATTTTAGGTTGATTTGATAGTTAAAATTCTATAAGGGGGGTTTTATTTTCTCCTAGTAGCCACTTCCCCTAAGCAGTTAAGCACATTTCAGATGTTATGATTTTTCTACTGATCCCCAAAGGGCAACAGTGTCTGATCTGACAGAAATAATTTGGGAATTTTTAAGTATCTTACAAGACTCCTTTTTCCTCTAAGAGTACAATAAAAAAGGGCTTATATATGGAAAAATATAAGATAGACTGAATTTACATTAATTATGCCTCAAAAAGTTGTACAAAATTTAAGCAAAAAGAGGCTTGATACATGGTTTCAGATTTGACAGTCAGGTGTCATGTGAATCTGAACTGAGTGTAAGGCCTGTTTTGTAGTTCCTGTGGCAAGTCTCTGTCCCCCTAATATGATTCCAGACTAATTTGCCCTAAACATCAGAGAGAATTGTGGGTACTCGGTCTCTTGCTTAAGAATTGGAGGTGATATTAGATCAAAACTTGTGTGAGCTATGTTCGATCAAAACTCTGTTGGATTAAATATGCCTATATACTCCCCACTCCCCGTCCCCCCATATGGTTTTACTGTAAAAAGATAGATTACTCCATGTTCCAGAAATAATATTCTTTACCATCCTCCAGTTGCCCTTTGAATACCTTTTGTTTTGTTTTTATCTTTGCAATCCTCTCTTATGAGCCATTATTCTTTAAGCCACCAAAAACCTCACCTGTTCCATGAAACCCAAGCTGTTCTCACTTTCTGAACTTTCACTGAACTTGTGACTATCAACATTTAACATTTGCCCTGGGACTAAAGCTAAAATGTGTATTTTTCTTGAGTATGTACCTTTCTTTTGAAGCCAGGTCCCAAGCTGCACACCATTTTTGAACTCTTCACGGTACTCAGTAAATACTTGTTGATTTGAAAACTGGTTTGTTTCTTTGGCTAGCCATCCTTGTGGCTAGCCAAATAGAAGTAAGTGAAGTATTTAGTTGCAGATGGGGGTAAGCAGTTTTTTAAGATTTTCTGTATAGATAAAGTTTTAAAATATATGAATCTCTTACATATAAATGAATGGATTAAAATGGTCTTTGAAGGATAATTTGAGAAAATTCCCAACAGTTAAGAACAGATGGTCTTTATGAGAGTGTGTTTGGCAGACAGATTTAGTTTATATCTGTGTGTATCTGTACACACGGAGTGTTTATGCACACATGATCGTGCTTATGCACAATCTCTGTTTAAGAAAAATATCCTGATTCTCCAATTTCTTTCTGACTTTGATGTGTATTTTAGAAATGCTGCTCTTTTCCTTTTAGTAAGATAAAATAGAATCTTGCTTTCAATGTTTTGATGATTATATTTTTGAAATTTTTACAGTAGAATTCCATTTGTATAAAGCTAAAAAGAGGCAAAGTATATTATTCAGAGATGAATACATGGATAGTAAAACTCTACAGAAAATCAGGTACATAAGAGCTCTGCATGTCAGGATTGTGATCACTTTGGAAAACAGTGGACTTTGAGTGTAAGACAGACATAGGATACTTGGGTTTTTTTGTTTTTGTTTTTGTTTTTAACCTGGGTGGTGGTTTTGACCTGAGCATTTGTTTTAAAACTCTTTGTTAAGCTATAGGTTGGTTTTTTTATTTGTTTGTTTTGTTTTTTTTGAGACAGGGTCTCACTATGTAATTCAGACTGGTCTTAAAACCACTTTGTAGCTAAGGCTGGCCTTGAACTCACAGGTAGAGAAAGTGGTCAGCAGTTAAGAAAGTTGGGTACTGGCCAATAGACCTAGCTCATCTGTTACTTCATTCCCAAAGCCTCTCCTAATTCACCCAGTGGTCTGGCTTCTGTGTTCCTATAGAACTTACATTATATTATTATTGCCATGCTCAATTGAAAAAGAGCCTCATACCATTATTTATTTTGAAATATTTACTGAACACTTGCTACATGCCAAGAGCTGCCTGGATCCTGCAGATAACACTAAGGGACAAGAGACAAAACTCCCTACCCTCAGCAAATAGAGCCAAAGAGAGGAAGCCTGCAGCAAACACTAGCCTGGCTTTTTCTTTCAGACTTTTGCCAGATGTTAAACATACAGGGGTTGGGAGGCCAAAGGGCTAAGACTAAAAAAATCCAAAAGTTAAAATAACTAGGGAGGGGCTAGTAATACATAATAAATAAAATTTTGTAGTATATCAGTAACAAATTCTATGTGAAAAGGTACGAAAACAATGATGTGAAATACAGAATTGAAGACTCCACTTTTTAGTAGGGTAGAGTTGCCTTCATTAAAAAAGTAACATTTCAAAAATGAGAGAGAAAAGAGAGGGAAGGAATCATGTAGGGAAGGAATCAGATAGGGGAGAAGAGCATTTCAGGCAGAAAAATCTATGCAGAGTTCCTGAGATAGAAGTGTGCCTGCTATGCATTAGGAACAGGTGAGGAGTTATAGGAAGTAGCAGATGGGATGAGAGGTAGGGTAGGTGAGAGGGTAAGTGTGGATCCTACAGATTTTGAAGACCATTGGAGAGTCTTCAGTTTTTGCTGAGTTAGCAAGAAACATTTTAACGCTGTGTAAGTAGAAGAGTAACAATAAAAATGGTCATTCTGAATATTGTGGTGAGAATGGACTAGTGGGAGAACAGAAGCCTGCAGACTAGTTAAGAGGTTCTTGGGTATAATTTGGGAAAAGTGGAAGTGGTGTGGATCAAGATAAAAGCAATGAAGAGAATAGGAAATGGGCTGAATTCTGCCTAAAATTTGGTATATATTTTGAAGATAGAGCATGCAAGATTTTTTGGCCAATCCAATATGCTTTATGAAGAGAAAAGGGTCATGAATTACAGGAATTTTGGTTGTAGCACCTGAAATCAGATAGAATTCCCTTTAACTCGGGTGAGAGAAGACTGTAGTAGGTATAGACTACAGGGATGCGAACGGAATATGAGACAAGACTGTGAGTTTAGTTTTAAATTCAAAACACCTCAGGATATTCAAGTGGAGACAGCAAATAACAATTAGGCAGGAATGCATAGTTGGGGGAACAGTTTTCCATTGGATGCATAAATTTGGCAGACATTATAATGGAGCCCTTATTTAAAACCATGAGGCTGGATGAGACCACCAAGAGAATGATGGAATGGATGGAAAAGAGAAGAAATCCAAATTAGGCCCAGGAGTCTCCAGTAATAGTGTTAATGTTGGAAAATTTTCCTCTGCCAGATAAAGTTACAACGAGCCAAAATTCATCGACAGAGAGGGGAGATGAGTTGTAAGTCCTGTTTTTAAAAGTCATCAGATAGCCGAAGAAGAAGCAACAAGAATTAGATAAATTAAAATTCCAGACAGTGAAGAACCATACCTAGATGAGCTGACAGTCATTAGCTGCTTTCTTCTCTGGAAATGTGTCAGTCTTGAGGGCTGTGTAAGGATGAGGGTTGGCCCAAAGAGACTGTTCTGGGTTGAAGAAAAATCTTCTGAACCCACTGGTGACTGAACATGCAAGACTGAAATGGTGGAAGCTGAAGGTATCCCCAAACCAAGAGGATTTCTCCTAGAGATGTGTTGAATTTGGAGGTAGCCCAGGAAGCTAGGGCTCAGCTAGAAGACAGGTTGAAAATCTCATAGTCTCACAGTAATAAAGTGACAAAATTCATTAAAGGGATGGCCTACTACAAAAAACCTGGCTCTCTCTTAAAGTATTTGTCAGATTTTTAACCTCCTTGGAGGTGGGGAATTAAAAGGTATACTCAAAAGCTTCATAGGTTATATGTTTCAAGGCCCAAGAGAAAAATCACCTGCCAGTCTTTCAGTCAGTGAACTTGGATATTTATGCTGAAGGAAGAGAGTAAAACAAGAGATGAATTGAATCTCAAAACAGTAGTCCCGCCCTAATCCAACTCAGGTGGGTCAAGGGAACCTCCTCGTCTTTAAATTTGAGAGAAAATAAGATAGAAAGTATTTGTGATAGAAACTATTATTTGGAATTGCTGTATTTCTTTTATCCACAGTGGAAATAAAAAATTACCAGATGTTCAAACAACATGGAAAATGTGACCAAAAATCTAAAGAGTAAATATGTAATAGAAACAGACTCCAAGTGACCCAGATATTGGAAAGAAAAGAACTTAAAATTGCTGTTACAGAAAATAAGGAAAAATGGACATGATCAAATTTTCAACTTCTTTAGGCATAGAGGGGATTGGAGGAGAGCTGTATTTGAAGATATAATTAATGACCAAGAATTCCGTAAACAAATGGACAGACTCAACCAATAAACTTAAAGTGAGTATCCTAAGTAGGAAAAATGTAAAAGGGAAAATCTAACATAGGCCTATCTTAAGCTATAGAAATAAAGCTAAAAAACATCTTAAAAGCCATCTAAAACAGTTGACAGCTAATATTAAGTGGTACAAAATTGAATGTACTACCTCTGCATCATGGAGTAAGCAAAATTCAGAAGGATCTGACTGCCACAATTAGGAAAAAGGTAGAAAGTTTAAAGATTTGAAAGGCCTAAAACTATTATTTGTAGATGACATCTGCATGTCAGAATCTATAGACTTAACATTAATAATCGTCAATTTAGCTAAGTTGGTACATATAAAGATAAGATAATATATCAAAACTATTTTAGGTCTATAAACTAGCAACATAAAAATCAGGAAAGGATAATTGTAAAATCCCATTCATGATAGCATCAGAGTGGTCAAATTCCCTGGAATAACACAATATAGTCCACTATATTAAAAATGTTGTCATGGAGCAAGGATTTAGCTCAGCAGCACAAGCGCCTGCCTGGCAAGCATGAGGTTGGGACTAATCCCTGGTACCACCCCCCCACCCCAAAAAATGTCGCTGAGAGAAATCAAAGAAGACCTAAACAAGTGGAGAGATACACTCCAATATAATATTCAATGTTGTTAAGATGTTGATATTTCAGTCCTAGTCGCAATCTAAACGGGGCATTTTTGTGGGGAGAAGTTTATATGGAAATGCTAAAGACCTAGAGTAGCCCGAGATAATCTTGAAAAAGAACTAAGAAGACTTACTCTAAACAAGAGTTTATAGTCAGACTACAATAATGAAGACAAGATAATGAAGACAAGAGCTATATTGTCTGGTATGCATTCTACTAGCCACATGCAGCTAGTGTGCACTTGCCACATGTCAGATGTGCTGTTAAGTGTAAAGTACAGACTGTATTTTACAGACACAGTATGAGAAAAAGAACATAAAAATATTT
Source organism: Hydrochoerus hydrochaeris (assembly GCA_004027455.1). NCBI lineage: Eukaryota > Metazoa > Chordata > Mammalia > Rodentia > Hydrochaeridae > Hydrochoerus > Hydrochoerus hydrochaeris. Next base: position 220,779 of record PVLA01002704.1, read on the forward strand.
TAATGCCTATATCAATTATGTGTTGAAATGACAATATTTTTGACATTGGTTTTAATAAATATATTATTAAGACCAGTTACACCTCTTTCTTTTTACTTTGTTAATGTAACTGCTAGAAAACTTAAAATTACATCTGTGAATTAAAGATGGTGGCAACAAAGATTTCTTATTAGGGTACAAAAATACTACTCAGAAGAAATAAAGTGACTGTAATCTTGGCACTCGAAAGGCTGAGGCAGGAGGATCATTGCAAGTTCGAGACCAGCCTCAGCTACAAAGTGAGCTCAAAGCCAGCCTAAGCATAGCAAGACTCTGGAAGGAGAAAGAGAAGGAGAAGGAAGAGAAAGAGAAAGAGGAAGAAAGAGAAAAAGAAAAAGAAGAGATAAAGTAGACCATGTAAAACTTGTCAAAAGATGTATTAAGAGATTGAAAGAGTGGCATAAACTGGTAAAAAGTGTTGGTGATCTATATATCTGCTTTACATAATATTATAAAGAGCTTCAAATAAAAATATAGTCTTTAAAGTAGTCAAGTTACTTGGAAGTTTGCAAAAAAGGGATTCCCTCTGGCTAATAATCATATAAAAAGGTGTTCATTCTTAGTTACCATGGACATGTGAATTGAAGAGGCAATACTATATATCCACTAGAAAGGCCAGTGTGTTAAAGCTATCACATCACTTGGAACCTCCACACACTTCTGGCAGTGTACGAACTGTTACAGTGAAAATACTGCACAGTATTTAAAAGATGTAGCCCACCTTGTGATTTCATTTACATGAAGTCTAGTGATAGGTAAAACCATGAATGGTAGAATTCTCAATAGTGATTACTGCCCAAGAGTTCCAGAATTTTGGAAAGATTTTTTTAACTTATTCCAGTAGTAGTTGTGTGTGTGTATGCATATAAAAATGTATCACATTATACACTTGAGATGTATGGACTCTATACATATGCAGTACCTCAGTGAACATTGTTAGCACATTATAGGTCTTTGATGTTGAAGACTCTGTGTGTGTGTGTGTGTGTGTGTGTGTGTGTGTGTGTGTGTGTGTGACTTATTTATGCAAGACCAGTACATAAATATCAAAAGTACCCAGTAAATAATGTTCAATGAGATTTGGAAAGAAATTAGTTCATTAATCATTTCTGTTCACTTGGCACCTGTTCCTTTGTTCACTGTCCATTTGGAATAGTCAAGTGAAACCTTTGCAAAGGGCCAGTTTCAACCTGGCCCTTTGCAGTTGTAGTTCACATGTGAAATGTTTGGGTATTTAGAGAAAGAAGAGATTTTTAAATAGTAGATCTATGTGACTTAGATCAAGAATAATAAATATCTGCAGTCTGTGGCCTCAGAGTTTGATTCTTATTTCATCAATACATTTCCTATATCTTTTCCTCTTCCTTGTTATTTAGCATCCCACAAATATCTGCTGAATGCCTGTTTTTGCCTGACATTTTCTAGACAAGTAGATATATCAGTGACTCAGACAAAAAGGACCCCTGTCCTCAGAAGATTTAAATGTAAAAAGATCAAAACAGGCAGTAAACAAAATTGGATTCCTTCTGCTTTCATAGCCTTTCTTTGCTTAAGAATCAAGCAAAACAAATACTTAGGCAGAAAAACAGAAGCTTGTGTTTCTGTTCCATTTGTTTGAAGTACATTTTAGTGGCCTTCTGGTTGATGAGTGTAAAAGGACTTTTGTCAGTTTGGATTAACTTTGGCATGACACCTAGCATGATGCCATGTGTCTGGGGAGTGTACTAAATATTTATAACCTTTGACAGCATTTGTCTGTGCCTGCTTGCTGATGTCTATAACTCTTTCCTGCATATACCTGCCTTATCTTTTACTATCATCACTTTTCTGAGAAGAATTAATTTAAGATATCAAGATACATTAGTGGTTTCTGAAATGCTGTAGCTTTGGGACAATTGAGCCTTAGAATGAGTCTACCAAAAGTGATAGTGTGACACAGATTGTACTGTGGAATGCTCCAGCTAGGAATCTAGGGTAGTAAGTTTAGCAACAGAGGTTGTTGTGTTAAGTGTTTTTTTCATATATTGTTTTAAGTCTTACATTATGATAGCTCTGGAAAGGTCCATACTGCGTATAAAACTACCAAAATGAAGCTGCTTAAAGTTTTGGAAAGAACATTAAACATTCAGTGTTCTGACTCAGTGGGTCCTTTTTGAAGTTTATCCTTTTTAATACAGATTTTTTTTAATGATAAATACTCTGTGCATAGGAATTTTTAGAAACCTAGAAATTTTGGTATGTATCTCGGGTAAGTATATTTTATGTTGAGATAAAGTTTGCATTCAAAGGATGATGGGTCAAATACAAAGTCATTTCCAGGTACAGAGAGGAAACATGTTTGGTAGAATATAATTATCCTTTGTTTTTGCGTAGTACTTACTGTTCACAAATGTTTTCACATATCGTTTTATCCTCCTAGTAACCCAGTGTGTTTCTTCCTACTATTCTAACTGCTATATGGAAACTAAGAGATATCAGTTGACTCGCCCAAATAGCTGGTGAGTGTTAGAATTTGGACTTTAAGCTTATAAGGTACAGAGCTTCTTTTCTGTTACACCTTTCTGAAAATTTTCTGCAGCACTTGGAAGTTTTAAGAGAAGGGAAGTTTCAGGTTAAGGTAGATCTGAAGTTTAGTCTGAAAAGTAGAGTGGTTTCTCTGCCTGTGAGAAGGTTGTATCCTGCTATTAGAACACATTTCTTTGAATTCAAGCTTTGCAAAATGTTTGGCTGATGGGAGAGGTACTTTAGTACTCAGAAGTAGATTTTGGAATGAAATAATACAGGTTGAGCATCCCTAATCTAGAATTCCCAAATCCAAAATGCTATGAAATCTGAAAATTTTTTGAGCACCAACATGATTCTCAGCAGTTTTGAATTTCATATTTTAAGATTAGGGATACTCAATTGTGCAAATACTTCAAAGTCTAAGAAGCTCTGAAATCTCAAACACTTTGGGTCCTAAGCATTTCAGATAAAGGCTACTCAGCATATACTTCTTGGAGAAGTATTCTCTTGGATTCTGTTTGCAATAATTTTCTTTTTAATCTGTTTCCAGGAGCCACCAGAAGATGATGCAAACATCATTGAGAAGATATTGGCATCTAAGACTATTCAAGAGGTTAGTGACTCCTGTTTCTAGTTTTACATCACTAGCACAGATTATGTGCTCTGTGAAGAAATATTTAGCTAGAGAATCTGGAGTAGTCATTCCTGGGTGAAGTGAAAGTTTGGCAGTATTATTGTCTGTCTACTCAATACTTTATTTTTTCCCCCATGGAAGATTTTGGGACATAAAATTATTAAATTTATAGAATGGCTCAAATTTATAGTTTTCTCCCTTGTTATTCTAACCATATGCATTTTTACACCTTAGTTTTCGTTTTTGTTTTTTAGCTAATTAAACGTCATCAGTGTATGGGCTAGGGATTTAGCTCAGTGGCATAAGCGCCTGCCTGGCAAGTGCAAGGTTGTGAGTTTGATTCCTGGTACCACAAAAACAAACAAACAAACAAAAAGTCATCAGTGCTTAAAAACAAAAGAAAAAGAGTCCTAATGGAAAAGTATTGGGATTTATTTTCCTGCAGATGTCTTAGAGCCATTGTAGGACTCCCCTAGATAGAATTCTTTGAGTGAGAGAGTATGTTGTTGCTGGTGGGAGCATAGCTTTATTTTTTCTTCCTGTGTATGTGAATGTAAACTTCCTTGCCATTGCTTCATGGGAGTGGTATGGGGGATACCAGCCATGAGTGAAGTCACTTGGCACCAGGCTGCAGTCTTGACATTTCTCAGAGCCGTGGACTAATTCAGGTTTGCAGCTGAATGTTGTCTTCCTGGAATATAACAAATAGCTCTGTATTTGGCCTTTGGAAAACCCAGCCAATAGCTTGTTAGGAAGAGGCCTGGCAAAATGAAAGTATTCTCAAGAAATCTTTATTTAAACTAGGCCAAGGTGTTGGTTTGCCTGTTTTCTCTTGGTTTAGAAGGGCGATTTGCCTGGAATCTAGGCTGATAACAGGTTGCTGTTTGTTACAGGTTCACCCAGGAGAACCTCCATTTGACCTAGAGCTATTCTACGTTAAGTATAGAAATTTGTACGTCTATTTAATATATATTTGGATTTTATTTGAAAATTCCTTTCCCATGACACCGTATTCTCTTTCTTCTGTATTTTTAGAAACTGGCCCCTAAACCATGACCCACAGATTTTGGCTGAATCCAGTTTTTCTGAGGCAGTAGCATATACTTTTGGCTGCATGGAAACTCCCCTGGAAGCCTTTTTAAGATTACTGAAGTCCCTCTTTCACCTAAGACCAGTTGTCCCAGACTCAAAATGGGCCCCAAAGGGTGATATTTTTTAAAAACACTCTGGGCAATTCTCATGTGCACCTAGGGTAGCAAACTGCTATCCTATAGTGTATATCCTTTTCCCTTTTATACTTTCCTCTCTCTCTGCTACCTGTACATTTTCACTAGCGTGCATTTGGTAGCCTGCCCATATCTGACCATCCTTCTGCTCTAAACAAGTTTCTGTGGAAGCCGCAGAGAGATCAGTCCCTTGAAATTACACCATTTTGTGGGGTTCCTGTTGTGCCCCTTAAGGCCAAGGCCTTTCTAAGTAGTCTTAACAGTTTCATAGCAGACCACTAGTATATAAGATCATCACCCTGTTTATTGACATCTTAAAGCTGAGTCATTCGCTAGCTATGTGTGTCTCACATTTTGTGTATCTTTGGATAGTTCCTACTTACACTGTAAATGGGCTACAATGGAAGAGCTGGAAAAGGATCCTCGCATTGCACAGAAGATCAAGCGATTTAGAAACAAACAAGCACAGATGAAGCACATTTTTACTGAGGTGAAGCAAAATTTACTGACTCATTTGACTGTTGCTTTCCTTGCAGTATTAAATGTTAGGTTTAAGTTTCAATTCATGTTGAAGTCCTACACAGATCTGTGGTTCAAGTCATATTGTGTGCTCTTTTATGTGCACTATTTACATCTGGATAGGAGTCCGACTAGGTCTGACTGTCAGAAGAGTAGTGCAACAAGAGGCATTAGATGTCCCAGAGCCTGCATATCCTTTGTCCCTGAAGTTCTGTCTTTTATTTTAATGAAATTATCAACTCTGCACAAAGATTTAGCTATGATAGAGTTGTTTATATTTGGTGAAAAATTGGAAGCAAACAAAATGTTAGATAATAGGCATTTTTTTTTTTTTTTTTTAGTTTTTAGTTTTAGTAGTACGTGTTTGTAGTGATAATGATTACATTCATCATGGGGAGTTGGTGTGTGTATATAACACGCCTTAGTTCTTTTTATATCCCCTTCCTTTCATCTCCTCCCTTCCTCTACCTCTTGGTTTCTTCTCATTTGCAAAAGATCTGTCTCCTTGTTTCATACTATGTCTTTTATTTGCTCTTTATTTATAATTTGGATCTTTCTTTCTTTCTCTTTTTTTTTTTCCCCTTTTCTTTCTTTTTGAGACATGGTCTTGCTATGTAGTGATCTTGAACTTACTAAGTAACCCGGACTGGCCTCAGATTTGCAGTGTTCCTCCTGCCTCAGCCTCCTGAAAGCTGAGATTACAGGCATGCACCATCTTACCTGGCTTGGATTTTTCATACTTGTTGTGTGTCTGATTTATTTCACTTAAAATTATGGTCTCAGAATTGTGATTTATAATTCCTGTAAATATATCCTGGAGAATGGAATATTGTACATCTAGTTAAAAATACTGGAGAGAAATTATTAGTGATGTAGAAATATGCTTGGTGTAACAAACTCTTTTCAGTGAAAAATGTTAGGCTCTGATATATGGGAAAGTGTCATTTGGCTGGTGCAGGAGAGCAGAAGCACTATAATGTATGGAAAATGTTTTGAATAAACATGGAAATATTGACACCATTTTCTCTGGTTGTTGAGATTATGGTAAGTTCTGTTTTCTTCTTTTTTACATATAATTTTCAATTTTGAATAATGTTTGAAAAGCAAAAAATCCTTACAATATAAAGCCATTAATATTAGACCCTAAGGAGTACACTCAAATGTAATCAAATTATAGCACACTTACCCAATTTATTCACATTGTGTTCTGCCTAGTAGTTGTTTGGGGAGGAGGGTTTGCCTTACACCACTCCCCTGTTTCAGACTCTTCAACACTTCCCATTTTTTTTGGAATGACATCCAGACTCCTTAATATAGCCTTATGTGTGCAAATCCTGATATATTCCCAAGGGAGTTTTTTCCTTGGTTGAGGACAGAGAAGGGACTATGAGGGGGTCTAGAAAAAGTGTTCTTATAATTTTTCTTTTTTATCTTTTATGTTTTGGTGCTGGGGATCGAACTCACCTCCTTGTGCTTACCAGGCAGGTGCTTGTGCCACAGGTAGAGCACCTTAATGGCCACTGTTTCCAGTTGCTTTGCAAGGTAGCTAAGATCCTGTACAAGTGGCTGCAGGTTCCCACCCAGCACAGAGATGAGGGAGGGCCTTTGGACTCAAAATCCCAACTCCTAGAAACCCAGATTTTCCAACCACATCAGTGCTGGATGAGCAAATGACAAAGTCAGAGTTCAGGTTTGCCTTGCCAGGCAAGCATAAATAAAACAGGGAAATAAATATAATGTCCTACAGTGGTATTTTAAGAAACTTTATAATTTTGAAATGGAAAAAAGCAGTAGCAGTTCCAGGGAGAAACGGTACAGTCATTTTATTTTCCTATAAGTTTACTGTGAGCAAAGTTACACAAATCCTAGCCTGTGTTGCTAGAAGAGGCCTTCTGTGCCTTGCTGTTTTCATTCCTCAGTACGTCATTCATCTGAGAACTAGGACCCATTGAAGACTTTGAAAAACCTGAGAGCAGCCACAGGAGGACTGTAGTGATGGTAGAAGGATGGAAGCATAACAAAACGAGTAAGAACACAGGTGGAAGGTGGACTGCATGATAGTCAGAGCTTGGGCTCTGTAATCAAACTGCTATAATCAAACTTCCTCCCAACACACACACACACACACACACAGCTGGGAGCCTTGAGCCACCTGCATAAACTCCTTTAAACTCAGTATCTTTATATGTGTAAAGTGGAACTCCTGGGCTACAGCCTTGCAGATACCTATGAATAAATGACACAGTGCTGTTGTTTTTTTCAGCTTTATTGATAGAATTGACAAAAATTGCATACAGTTAAGGTATACAACTTGACGTCCTGATGAAATAATCACCCTAGTGAAGCTAGTTAGCATATTTATTACTTCACATAATTGCCATTTTCTGTACTGCCTCCCCCCAGCACTGAAGGTATATTCTCTTGGCAAATTTCAAGTATATAATACAATATTTTTTACTATTGTCACTATAGTATACTTTGGATCTTCAGGATATTTACCTGCATTACTGAAATTTTGATCTTTGAGCAATATCTGTTCCACCCCTCTGCCCCTGGCAACCACCATTCTATTTTCCTTCTATGATGAGATTGGTATATTCCATGCATAAGTGCAATCATGTAGTTTTTGTCTCTGTGTCTGGCTTATGGCACTTAGCGTAGAGTATAGTGTCCTCCATATTAATCCATGCTACTGCAAAAAACAAGATTTTCTTCTTTTTTAAAGACTAATACTCCCTCCTACATACATATAAACCACACTTTCTCTTCTAGTGTGGATAAACACTTAGCTTGTTTCCATATATTGACTGTCATGGACAGTAAATGGCACCGTGTCTATAGAGGGGTTTAACATGGTTCCTGACCCATAATCACTATAAATATTCCATAAATACAAATTCTCTATATCATTCAGAGAGTTGGCAATAGAACATATGTAAAATAGTGGGTCAACTGGGTTTTGTTTTGTTTTTTTTAAGTAGGTAGAAAAGAGATGTTAAAGAGCCAGCCCAGAGGAGAGAATCAGAGTAATGATACCTCAGTTCACGAACTTAATTCTTTCCATGATTCTAGTCACAAACAAAATTAGACAGGAACTAAATCAAATTTCCACATAAGGTCAACATTTAACCTAACTATTGATTTGGTTCTCGTCCAATTCAGTTTGCAGTCAGAATCATGAAAGAGATTAAGTTGTGAACTCAGGTACCACTGTACTTGCTACTCTTATAGAGGATGCAGTTCACATTAGCAAGTGTTAGTCATGAGGAAGGAAGCTTAAGCCACGATTTAAAGAATAATGATAAAGACTGTGATACTACTAAGCAGGTAGAGATAAATGGATCAAGGTAGTAAATTTCTTAACAGGAGCAATTGAATTTGAGGTTTCCTAGGAATGTTGTACAAAGTATTTCTGTACTGATTAGGCTATGAAACTGGATACCCTTAAAGTGCCTTCCAGCCTGCAAGGCAATAAGAACATCCTAGTGGTCCAGGATTAGGGTCTCTAGGTAAGAAAGGCCTGAGGGACTATTCTGTTTACATAGCTCTGGGCCCTTGGTCATAATGCTTACCCCATTTGATTCATTTCCCTCATCTATAAAGTAATTTTCTCATTTACAGACTCTATAAGGTAGTTTTGAGCATAAATAAAAGCAGTCAGCATAGCTCTGGACGTTCATTAAATATTCCTAAATATTGCTTATTGTTGATTTAAAAGTAAACCTTTTTTGAAGTATAATAAACATAAAGTAAATAAATTATAAATATTCATCTCAGTGAATTATACAAAATAAACTTTGGTAATTAGTACCTAAATCAAGAAATACAACTTTATCAGTAACCATTAAACTCTATTTTTGCTTCTTCTAATGTTAGCTGTTGTCCTTATTAAGAAAAAGAAACTTAATTCCAAATTGGCAAGGGAACCAAGGACCAGTAATACAAGGGAAATCCTTGTGTTTTTTCTACATTGCTGTAATGAGCAGGAAAGTTTTGCTTAGTGATGGTGCACCCTCCAAGATAGTTGGATCCTTTACATTTAATCATGGAGACCAGAATTTGGGGACAGTGAAGAAGTTGTCCTTGAGGTGACTTTCTCTCAACCAGTCTTTGTTGGTGTTTGCTTGCTTGCTTACTTGTTCTTGGCTTTGGTTTTTTGAGACAGCATCTTTCTGCATAGTTCAGACTGGCTTTGATCTCACTATGTAGCCTAAGCTGGCCTCAAACTCCTGGTGATACTCTTGCCTCAGCCTCCCAAATGCTGAGATTATGGATGTACGTCTCCCTGCCCAGTGTTTTCGGATAGGGTCCAGAGTACTTCTTAAAATGCTGGGTATTAGATTTAGGGGAGAGGAGGTATACTTCTTAACTGTCCTTTTCTGTTTGTGTTAGCCTGATGAAGATTTGTTCAACCCAGACTATGTAGAAGTTGATCGCATCTTAGAAGTGGCCCACACTAAGGATGCAGAAACAGGGGAGGTGGGTGTGTTGCCATTTGCCTCTCTTAAATCACTGTTCTTTTTACTATGTGTTTTGCTTGTTTAGTTAACGTGTGGTGTGTAATGATACTCACATTTTGTCACAAAGGGTAGATTCAGGGGTTGGCAGAGTATGACTGACACCTTTAAACCAGTAGAAAGAACACTAAGTTTCTCTTCTGTTTCCCGCTAGGAAGTAACACATTACCTGGTGAAGTGGTGTTCCCTGCCGTATGAAGAAAGCACATGGGAGCTAGAGGAAGATGTAGATCCTGCAAAAGTTAAAGAATTTGAGTCTCTGCAGGTTCTTCCTGAAATTAAGCATGTGGTAATGTATCTAGATCTCTGTCCTCCTATAACATGTAATTTTATGAACTTGGTTATGCTGGTCATGTGGCTCTACTCCTATGTGGTTTCTGTGGTATCTTTATCATTCTCCACATTGAGCCTGCAGTTCAGAGTGTTTTTCTCTCCAAACCACACCTTCCCTACACCTTGGTCATCTTCAGGTCTGGACTACATTTGAATAGGTGCAACATTTAAGAAGCGTGAATGTGTGCTTAGATTTCTTAACGTGGGGCTGTCATGTAGAGTGAATAGATGGCGTGTATAAGGAATGCTAGGGTGCAGAAGAAGCTTGGTTGTTAGTGTCTTTCCTGCTTCCTGTTTCTTACCTCTTGCTCCATCAATGATCTGTGTTCTTTTTTAATAGTAAAGTAATATATTGTAAATAATCAAATAGGTGAAGAAAATGTAATAATAAAACAACACTTGATTATTATATAAGACAGAAATGCAGAAGAATGAAAGGTAAATAAGAGATAGAAGAGGTGACAGAAGGCATAGAAAAGTGGTAGCTATCAATTCCAATATAGCAGTAATTAAATAAATGTAAAAACCCCAAATAAATACAAAGATTTTCAAAGTAAATTTAAAAAAAAAAAAAGGTAAATACTGCAATGAGGATACAGAGTAAAAGATAAAAAGAGACATACCATATGAACACTACGCAAAAGAAACCTAATGTTATTATATCATGCAAAATAGACTCTTAAGAGAAAAATACTGACAGATAGTAGGAAATGGGAGGTAGATCTTTTGCAAATGAGAACCAAGAGATGGAGAGGTAAAAAGAATTAAGATGTATTATGTGTATGTAGCCATGATGAATGCAATCATTATGCACTAAAAACATGTATTAATGAAAACATTAAAGCAGAAATACTAGTAGCTGTAGGATGTTTCACAGTGTTACATACTTAGAAATTTCTAATAATCCTGAATTTATAAGTATCCTTTAATGTTGCTTCAAAATCTGAAGCAAAACATGACAAATAACTAAGTAGATAAATTCATAGTTTTAATTCAATGAATAATTGATAGAAAACTCCTGTAAACATCAATAAAGAAATAAAAAGTATGATTAGCAAAAATTACCTAATAAATATAAACACTGACATCAACAAACACAAAATTTTTTTTTTTCTAGCATGCAGTCTTTTTATCCTTTTTATGCAACTGGAATATTCTTAAAGGGAAGAACAGTCCTTTATCTCTAGGTCACTGGGACCTCACTAAAAGAGCATAGAGTTTTGATAACATAAATTTATAAAAGCAGCTTTCCAATTCTGGATTATTCATATGCTGAGTATCAACAACTAAAAGGAGTAAAAGTTAAGATCAGAAATTTATGAACATGTAGGTAACTTGGAAAGAGAAAGTTGTTAAAGAATATGGATATCAGCTAGAATGATGACTTTGTATTTTAAAAAGTCGTACTTTCATATGAAAATCTGTTACCTGGTTCCTTACTGCTATTATTTGTCACTTTTGTGTCACTGGGAAGTTAGTACTCAGAAAACTAAGCCTCAACTTTGAATTTGGATCACTGCCAGAGTCCATTCAAAAACAGTGTTTTGTTTCTGGGTTTTTTATGTGTGTGTTTTGTTTTGTTTTTTGGCATATGAAAAGTGTATTGGAAGTATCTTGAGATACAGAATTGTGGTTGAAACCTTACACAGATTACAATGTTTTGTCTTCATGAGTGATCATTTAATTCCTCTTTTAACCTTTTCCTGCATTACCTGTTCTTAATAGTTCTACCTCTTCTTAATTCAGTTTATCAGTCCTGTACTAAGCGTCTGTTGAGGTTGAGTTTTATGTAAGTTATAATAAGAAACAAAGTATAGGCCCCGTCCCAGGGAGCTCAGTCTAATAGAAGAAATGTGTACATGGACAAGTACAGCAAAAGACTGATATGTGGCATAATGCAGGAACAATTACGTGTGGGAGCAGAAAGGAAAGAGAATTCCATTCTGAAGCTGATATTATCTGGAAGCAATCAGAATTCTTACTCATTGTCTCAGCCCAACTCCCACTTGTTCCTCAATCTGACTGTGCATTTGGCAGGAAAATGAATTCTCAGGTGTTTTCAGGTGATTTCACATTTCCTTTAGTTCTTTGCAGTTGTGATACTGTTGTCCTCCCCAGCCCTCTGAGTCACAGAATCTCTTCATACTTGCCTTATTTTCTAATCTTATGTTCTTACTGAAAATATGTATTTTGAAATTTTATCCCCAAAATTCTGTGAAATGGTAGCTAAAAATATAATTAAGACTATCTTTCTTATATGTTAAGAAAAAGGCTGATAAATAGTACTGCACCTGAATAAGTTTAAAGGTCTTATTCTGCATGTTGAAGTTCAGGATGAACTTATCAGTCTAGAGGAATAGGACATTCATTATCTAAAATCACTGGAAGAGGGAAAACTGGAGCAGTGACAATCAGAGAGCAGTGCCTCCATTTAACCACCTTTCCAAGGCAGTGAATAGAAATCCTCAGTGAATTCACTCTATTGTGTGATGTCTGCAGTACAGCAAGCTAGGAGCTTGAAAACCTAGAGGCAGGAATGCTTCCAGAAAGTCTCTTCATCATGTCTAGTCCAGTATGGAAGAATGCCCAGTAGGCTGGGTACTTGGGGATTTAGGGATCCAGGCTCATTGGTTCCCATAAGCTAAGAAGCACAAAGTAATTTCTTTACAGGACCAGAACAGAACTTATATAGGAATATCTTTGCTCAAAAAGTACAGCATATTTTTTTCTTTTTCTTTTTTTTAATGGTACTGGGAATTGAGCCCAGGAACACTTTATCACTGAGCCATACCCCTACTCTTTTAAAAAAATTTCCCATGAGGAATGTAAACATTATATACTGTGTGTGTGTGTGTGTGTGTGTGTGTGTGTGTGTGTGTGTTTGTGTACTAATAAACTAAAACTTTAAATTTTTTACAAAAATTTTGAGACAAATTCTTATCCTTTTGCATTAGCCTTCCAAGTAAGTAGTTGGGATTATAGCATAATACATGATTTCCTCTTTTATTTCTAAAAGTACCTGAAACTATGTGCTGGTAATAATATTCAGCAGTGTTCATTTTAAGTACATAATTTAACCACATTTAAAGCAGTTTTGAAGGTAAGCTGTAATATGAATTTTCTGAAAGACCATAGATAGCTTATACTCATCACCAAACATGGGTGATGTAATTGAAGGTTTTTTTAAAAAAACTCATCCTATGCAAAAGGATTAGCTTTAATTACTGGTTTATTTCATGTGTAAACCTTATTACAGTAGGATAAAGTAGAATAATCAAAGACTAAAATTATATAGAGAGCTGTAATCTCAATATTCTCATTTATAACCATGGGTACAGTTAAGAATTTTAATTTTTAAGATCTTAAGTATCAGGTTAGAGAATCAATTGATCTAAAAGCAAAATAGCCATGTCTGTTTCTAAATAATAAATTTTAAAAATCTGATACAAAAAAACTGAGTGGAAAAGCTCAACTCAAAGAGTGAAAATTTCCCCAAATTAATAAATTCATTGTAATTTATTGTAAAACCTAATACAAAAAAACTGAGTGGAGAAGCCCAACTCAAAGAATGAAAATTTCCCCAAATTAATAAAGTCATTGTAATTCTATTTGAAATTCCAGTAGGATTTTAAGAAAATTTGACGAATTCATTCTAAAGTTATAAAGAACAGCTAAACATGGTGGCACATGCCTGTAATCCCAGCATTCAGGAGGCTGAGGCAGGAGGATCACTGTGAGTTTGAGACAAGCCCGGGCTACATCAGTGCATTCAAGGCCATCTTGCACTACTCAGCACGACTCTGTCTCAAAAAAGCAAACAAACAAGGTTGTACAGAACAATAAATAAGATAGAAAAGGCATTTTTGAAAAAGATTTCCCCATCAGATTATAGCTATAGTAATTGAAGAATGTGGCTCAATTGCAGACAAACAAGGCATTAGAAAAGAATGAAGAATCCATATACCACTCCTTTGATATATATTGTGCTCAGATTAGCAGAGGAAAAATTATCATTTTTAGGAGCTGGTGTTTCATTAGAAAAAGTAATGTAGTAAGGCTATTTCTGCATGGTTTGTAGTTTTTAGTACAAATTTTGTGCTGTATTTTCTAACTTTAGAAACTAACTAAGACAGTATTTGACCCACTGTGTTTTCCAGAGCATGTATTATAGGCACAAAGAAGTAACAAAAAGAAATTCTGTTTAGAAAAATTTAAAAATTTGCCTAATAGTAGTTTGTGGGGAAATTAAATGTGAGAATGGCATCCAAGAATCTAAGTAAAATAGTGTGACACACCAAGATTTTAGGTAGGTATTTTTCTTCTTAATTATATACAGTTTTAAGCTAGTAAAGTCTAGAAAATTATAAGGCCTGAACACTGTTAAGAAAATAATAACTTCAGTTTGAAATTAGCCTTAGGATATTGTTTGAGATATACACCTAGCTGATAATTGTGTGCTACGCTGTTAACACCCTTCTCCGTATATTGTGCTTCTTGCTTCCTCCCCAGGAGCGGCCTGCTTCAGACTCCTGGCAGAAACTTGAAAAGTCTCGTGAGTATAAGAACAGTAACCAGCTCCGAGAATACCAATTGGAGGGAATGAACTGGCTTCTTTTTAATTGGTATAACAGGTGAGGGACCAGAAACAGGCCAGATGTTTATACTTATAGGTATATAATGTTGCCTAGTAAAAAAAAAATAAAGTCTGACCAAAATGGTTAGGCTCACCCTAGGTGATCTATTTTCTGTTTCTAAGTTTTACTCCCACCACACTTCTCCATCTAAAAGATGATGGATTTGGATTCTTAGGCTCCACTCTGCTCGTATTTGAACCATGGGTGTACTGAACTCATATTATAGCACTTAATCTTGAGCTCTTTGTATCTGGTTTTTATCAAAAGCTGGCTAAACCAGATGAAATTTGAGAGGACAGCTTGAGATTTTCTCAACATTTTAAGTTATACCATGTAGCAGTGACTTTAATACTTTCTTTGTAATGCACTTAAATGGGCTTCTGGGTGCCTTTGTTCTAGCACAGTTACTGTCACCTACAGAGCATAATTCACTCAGCTACACCAGGCCTTATGTTGTCCATCTGAACAGATAGGAGTGAAACTAGATGGTGTTCACAGCCTTTCTAGGGCCATAGCTCTGATGTGCCATCTGTGATTCTGAACTACCAGAAGAGATCAGCCTTTTTACTAAGATAAAGGATTTATTGTATTGGTTAAAATCTTGTCCTTTTATAACATACAAATAATAGCTGATGAGAATCATGTGACTTCCTGTCTTTTTATTCTTACGTTGGCTTTTTTAGGGGAGAGAGTGGCTTTATTTATTGGTACACTTTAGAAATACATAATGATCACGTTCATCATGGGGAATTTGTACACATACATGATTTATCTTGCTTTTTTTTTTCCATCCCCATTCCCTTCCTTCAACCCTTGATTTCCACCTCTTATTTGTAAAAATTTCATTTCCTTTTCTTACCTTTGATTTTCTTTTTTAGTTTCTTGTCCCTCTCTTTCTTTCTCCCCTCATCTTCCTTGTTCCCCTTTCCATTTGAACATTTTCTTCCAATTTCCCAATATCTATTACACATTTTGGTTCATACATATATATATACTTTGAGTTGCTCACACTAGAGAAACAATTCACTACTTAAACGTGTATCAGATTTATTTCACTTAAGAATATAGTCTCAAGGTGCATCCATTTAGCTAGAAATGTCTCAAGCTTATCCTTTATGGCAGAGCAGTACTCTGTGATATAAAAAAAGAAAAGCACGTCTTCTTTATGCATTCATTGGTTGACAGGCATTTGAGCTGTTTCCAAGATTTAGCTATTACAAACTGTGCCGCTATAAACATGAGTAAGCTTGTATCTCTGTGGTATGATGCTTTTGCGAAGTTACCAAGAACCAAAAAGCAAATAGCTTGGGTCAGTTAGAAACTCTTAATTTTAGTTTTTTTGAGGAATCTCCACATTGATTTCCACAGTGATTACACCAGTGTTTCTACCAGCAGTTGAAAAAGGTTCCTTTTTTCCCACAACTCCACCAGCACTTGTTATTGTTGATCTCTGTTTTTTGTTTGTGTGTTTTTGTTTTTATTTTTAGTTTAGGATTTTTTAAACATTCTTTTGTTTTCTTTCTCTTTTTATGATTTTTTTTTTTTTTTTTTTGTACTGGGGAATCAAACTCGCAACCTTGTGCTTAGCAGACAAGTGCTTGAACCACTGAACTAAATCCCTGGCCCTTTTTTATGATTTCTTGATAATAACTATTCTGTCTGGAGTGAGATAGAATCTGAACATTGTTTTAATTTGCATCTCTTGAATGATAAATGATGTTGAGTATTTTTTATATATGTATTTACCAAAGAGTTTCCTATTCTTTTCAGATGTCCATTTTGGGATTGGGTCTTCAAATTTGGGTGACTATAATTTTTTTGAGTTCTTTACATATTCTGGATGTGAGTCCTTTGTTGGAGGAGCAGCCGGAAAATTTTTTTCCTACAGTGTGGGTTATCATGCTGTCAGTGGTTTCTCTTGCTGTGCAAAACCCAGTTGTCCATTGCTTGTGATGGTTCCTGTCTGTGTAATTGGGGTTTGTTCATGAAGTTATCATCTACACCAGTGTCTTCAAGAGTTCTACCTTTCTATCTTCCAGCAGATTCAATGTTTCTATTTTAATATTTAGATCTTTGATCTATTTTAATTTTAGTTTAATGCATGATGAAAGATATGGGTCTAGTTTTAACCTTTGGCATGTGGAAATTCAGGTTTTTAAGCTTTTTCTTTTTTTTTTTTTTTTTTTGGTACCAGGATTGAACTCATGACTTTGCGTTTGCCGACCAGGCACTTACGCTGCTGAGCTAAATCCCCGGCCCATTAAGCACTATTTCTTAAAGAGCCTATCTTTTTTCCCTTTAAGGTGTTTGGCTGCTTTGTCAAAGGTAAAGTTCTTTCTGCATCTTCTAATCTCTTCTATTGGTCCTTAGATCTGTGTTTTGGTTTTTTGGTTGTTGTTTTTGTTTGTTTTTGTCAGTACCATATTGTTTTTATCACAGTAGCTTTATACTATAATTTTAAGTCAGGCATTGCAATGCCCCCTGCCTTGGCTTTGTTACCCAGAATTGCCTTTGCTATTCTCGGGCTCTTCCGATTCCAAGTGAATTTCAGGGATGTTTTCTCTAATTCTAACAGATATGCTATTGGAATTTTGATTAGAATTGTATTAAATTTATATAACAATTTTGGAAATATGGCTATTTTCACTATATTGGTTCTTCCTACCCAAGACAATGAATATCTTTCCATTTTCTGATATCTTCTTCAATCTCCTTTTTTAGAGTACTGTGGTAATATAGAGGTCTTGTACTTCCTTCATCAGACTGATTCCTAGGTATTCCATTTTTTGGATGCTATTATGGAGTTTTTTGGAGCCTTCTGTGTAGAATATCGTGTCATTTACAAATAATGATAATTTAACTTCTTTCTTTCTTATCCTTACTCCTTTTATTTCTGCCTTTTGTCTAATTGCTCTGGCTAATGTTTTCAGAACAGTATTGAATAAGAGTGATGACAGTGGACATTCTTGTCTTATTCCAGATTTTAGAGTGAAAACTTCAAGTTTTTACCCATTTAGTATGATGTCAGCTGTTGGTTTGTCATACATGGCTTTTGTCAGTTTAAGATAAAAACCATCTTTCCAGTTTTCTGTAGGGTTTTTATTATGGATGGATGTTGGACTTTGTTAAATGCTTTTTCTGCATCTAATAAGATGATCATATGGTTTTTGTTCTTGCTTTCTTAATATATTACATTTATTAATTTGCATGTGTTAAACCATCTCTGCATCTGTGGTCATGGTGTTTAATCTTGATGAGTTGCCGCCTTCTGCTTGATAGTATCTTATTGAGGATTTTTGCATTCATTAGAGATTCATTAGGGAGATTGGCCTTTAGTTCTCCTCCTTGGTTATATCCTTTTCTAGATTAGTTTGCTTCCAGGAATGAATTTAGGAGTATTGCTTCCCTTTCAGTTTCATTCAAGAGTTTGAGAAGTAGCAGCATTCAATCTCTAAATTTCTTGTAGAATTCAGCAATGAATCCATCAGGGCCTGGGCTTTTATTTGTTGATAGGTTTTTAATTATGTGTTCAATTTCATTGACTGATGTTAGTTTATTTAGAATTTTTAGATCTTTTTGATTCAACTTTGGTAATTCATATCTATCCATTTGTTCTGTGTTTTCCATCTTAATAGAATACAGGTTCTTAAAGTAGATACTGATGATCTGGATTTCTGCAGGGTCTGTTGTGATTTCACCCTTTTCATTCCTAATTGCATGAATTTGAGTCTTTTCTTTCTTGTTTTTGATAAGGTTGACTAAGGATTTCTCAATTTTAATGTTTCTGAGAACCAACTTTTTAATCATTCTTTGTATTGTTTTATTAGTCCTAATTGCATTAATTTGTACTCTGATCTTTATAATTTCCTCCATAATATGCACTTTGAGTTTAACTTGCTTTTTTTTCTTTAGAAGCTTGAAGTTCAACATTAGCTTGTTTATTTGAGTTCTCTGTTTCCCTGATACAGAAATTCACTGCCATGAATATGTCTCATAAGAAGTTATTTCATTTCATACCATAAGTTCTGGTGTGTTGTATTTACATTATCATTTAATTTTAGAAACTGTCTAATTTCTTTAATTTCATCTGTGTCCCATTGGTTGTTCAGGAGAATGTTATTTAATTTCCATACATTTACAAAGTTTTTGTGGTTTGTTTTGCCATTATTTCCAGTTTCATTGCACAATGTTCTAATAATATGCATGGGATAATTTCAGTTGCTTTTCATTTATTTAAGCATTATCTTTGTGCTTTTATGTATTCTGTTTTGGAGAACTTCCCATGTGTCACTGAGAAGAATGTGTACTCTTATCTTGTGGGGTGGAACACTCTGTAGACATCTACTAAGTTCATTTGTTTAAAAGTTTGGTTCAGTTCTGATCTAATTGATCTGTCAATTTGTAACAATGGGGTATTGCAGTCCTCCATTATAATTGTGTTAGTACTTACTTGATTTTTAATGTCCATTAATACTTGTTTTATATAGTTGGGTACATTGGTATTTGGTGCATGTGTATTTATGATTATTCTTTCTTCCTCTTGAATTATTCCCTCTACAAGGATATAGTGACCTTCTTTGTTTGTCTTACTCTTGGTTTGAAGTGTACTTTGTCTGTAAATGGAATATCTAACCTTGCTTTTTTCCAGCTTCCTATAGAATGGAGTACTTTTTTCCATCCTTTGACATCAGTCTATGAATTTCTTTTTCAGTTATATGTGTTTCTTGTATGCAGCATATTGTTGGATCTTGCTTCTTGATCCATTCTGCCAATCTGTTTCTTTTGATTGGTGAGTTGAGACCATTTACTTTGATGGTTATTACTGATATATATTGACTTTGCATATTCATATTATTTTACTTTGTTTTTGTTCCTTTTTTTAAAATCCTCCCCCTCCTTGTTTAATTAACATCCCTTGCCTGGTGAATTCATTCTGTTATAGTTCATGGAGTTTTAATCTTGGTTATCTCCCTCTTGTTTTGTTTTGTTTTGTTTTGGGGACTGAGGATCAAACTCATGACCTCATGCTTGCCAGGCGGGGGCTTAAGCTGCTAAGCTAAACCTCCAGCCCTATTCCTCATTATCTCTTTCTAGAATGTCCTTCAGAACTTTTTGGAGTGCTGGTTTAGTGGTCATGAATTTCCTCAGGTGCTGCTTGTCATAGAAGTATCTTATTTCTCCATCAGTTCTGAAAGATAGTTTTGCAGGATACATCAGTCTGACTGGAGGTTGTTTTATTCTAGGAGTCGAAATACTTCACTCCAAGCTCTCCTGGACTTAAGGGCTTGTACTGAGCAGTCCACTGTGATTTTGATGGGCTTTCCTTCATAGATGATTTGTTTCTTTTCACTAATAGCTTTTAATATTCTGTTCTTCTATCGAATTTTTGAAATCTTGACTATTATTTATCTGGGTGTAGATTTTTATTTTGATCATGGTTAATTTGAATTTATAATGCCGTCTCTGTATATCAAATTCTTTTTCCATGTTTGGGAAGTTTTCTGCCATTACTTCTGTGAACATGTTTTTTATTTCATTTTCACTATCTTCTTTTTTTTTTTTTTTTTGGTTATCTTGAAAGTTTAATGTAATTAATTATAGTATTAAGTTTAAAATCAAGTCTCAGAAAATGAACAAAGTATCACATTTACTCTAAGGAAATTACTTTTCATTTTCCAATTAAAAATTCCACATCAACCTCATTAATGACTGTATTATATCTCTTATTGATATGATGAAAATTTTGCTTTAAAAGCCAGGCGTGGTGGCTCACGCCTGTAATCCCAGCACTCGGGAGGCTGAGACAGGAGGACCGTTGTGAGTTCAAGACCAGCCTGGGCTACAAAGTGAGCTCAAGGCCAGTCTGAACAGCAAAGCGAGACTGTCTCAAAAAAAAAAATTTTTTTTGTGTGTGTGTTGATTATTTAGTCGTTTATTTTTCTAATGACTCTTATTCATAGTGGGTTATTTCTTATTTTTTGTTTTGATTTTTTTTTATTTAAAGAGAAAAAAACAAAAAGGATAGAAATATTACAGAATTTCAAGAAAAGATAAACAGTAAGAAATCACTAGTTGATAAATTACATATTGTTCTTTTAGAAATAGTTTTTCAAGTTACAAAGTTAAAGCATACAAAATGGACACTCAAGCAATAAGAGTGCAAACAGATCTGTTCAATCCAACAAGAACCTAGAAATATGATTATCAATCCCAAACACCTAAACATACATGTAGCTATATCTTTTATCTTCTCCTTTTTTCATTGACTCTGATCAATCCATTTTATTCTTCTTTGCATCTACTAGCAGTTGTTATATTGAATTATATTGTCCCTTGCTATTTTTAAGGAATCTTTCTTTTTCTGATCACTAACCACAATTCTGTCTTCTATATCTGAGATTGTGTCCTCACAGTGGTTCATTCTGTTATGTATACTTCCCATGGAATTTTTAATCTCCTGGATATCTGTTAGAATCTGTTTCATAGATTCCATTTCTTTCTGATATTGGGAATTTATGGTTTCTATCATTTTCCTGAGTTGTATTTTTTATCTTTGTCTGCATTAGAATCACTAACCATGTCTTTAATTATGGTTACCATCTCTGTAGTTATCTGAGAAATTATTTCCGATTTGATTTTTTTCTGGAGCTTCACTCATCTATTTTGTTACTTCTGCTATTACCTTTTCACAGAGTATAAGTGGGTAGCTTTCGAATCATTACACCTCGGTTTGCCTTTGGTGAACTGAAAATCTGAGTGAAGTTGCATGTTGTTTCTGCATCTTGTTTTCTGTTTTTTCCACTTTTTGATTTAAATTCTGGGTTGACACTTGTAAACTGCTTGTAGTAGGTAGCATTATTGCTAGTATTAAGAAACCTTAGGAAATGACTACTTCTCAGAGATGTCTTTCGGGTATAACTGGTCTTGGAGTTTGAGTCTAGCAAGGTCCTACCTCTTCAGTTTATTGAGGATGAGAAGTTACTGCCTATTTGATCTAGCCCCTGGTTCTTTGGCACTGGCCTATAGTATTGTTTATGACCTTCAGGCAACTTCAGTCTTGGCATTCCATGAAGAACAGTTTATTAGAACAATTATGTCACCTTAGCTAAAGTTATACCATCAATAAAAACAGTAGCATCAAATAGTCTAGAAAATGACAGACTGTGATAATTCTAAATTTGCCGTCTTTTACCATAATGCACTATATATGTGGTTATATAACAAAATCTAAAACAAACCAAAGAATTGTATACAGTGAATATGCCCTCAATATGTCAATTTTACCCTCAAGTGATAAAGTTTTAAAGGAGTTAGGGGGAAAAAAATAAAGAAATAGAAAAAGACAAATAGATTAATGCCAGAGGACAAAGGAAGGTTGTGCAAACTTAGGGAATTTGGTTAAGACAAGGGAAAGAAAGAAGGATGAAAACAAAAGAGAACAGAACAACAATAAAAATCTAGAGACAGTGTTCACAGTCATATAAACCAAAAAAAACAAGGGAAAAAAAATATGTGCCAAAAAAAAGAAGAAGAAAAAGTCCCACTTTATAGCATATCTCTGAACCAGGCATGGTGGTACACACCTGGAATCCCAGCCCTCGGGAAGCTGAGGTAAGAGGATCACTGTGAGTTCAAGGCTAGCCTGAACCACATAGTGAGACCCTGTCTCAAAAAAGGAAAAAACCAAAAACAGTTTGTCTCTGCTATCACTTAAGGACAATAGAGCCCAGATCTGTGTTAATTCCAGCAAGCCAGCTGCAGATTTACAGCAAGGTAGTAGTTAAGTCCAGCAAAACTGCACCTTTAATTCCATTGAAGTTCAGACTGTTTTCTGGTTGGAAGATTAGAGCCAGATTTGTTCATCCTGCAACACTTTGCATGCCTCCTGCCAGCTAGAACTTGACTCCTCGATACCCTGCCAGTGGTTTTGCCTCACCCCGACACTGGGAGCTGCTAGATGGGGCCAACCAACAGCTGGTCTAAGTTTTGAGCTAAGTTGGTCCCTGTCCAAGATGGCAAACCATCCAGTGACCCTTTCCTCATGGAAGTCTGGACCAGAATAATAACCAGCCATTGCAGTCCACTGTACCCACTGCTTTATTCCATTTGTGCGTTTCTCTGTGGCTCTCAGGGATTAGTAGCAGTCACCATGCATCTGGAGGTTCGAGCTGCCCATCCAATGCAGCAAGTCCAGGCTCAGGGAGAAAGCACCTCTTGCCTCCTCCTTCTTCTGCATTGAGGTCTCTCTCTTCACTTTCTCTATGAGCTTCAATTTCACTGCAGATCCTTTCTGGGTCCAAGGGCCAACTTTCTTCCTGCTCTTTCTCCTGTTGCTCTTTTCCAGCATCTGGACACCAAATCTTGGAGAGGCTGTTTGTATGCTCTTCACCACACTGCCATCTTCCTGGAAGTCCTTACCTTGACTTCTAAGGAGTTTCTCAGTTATGAAAACTGGCTCATTTTGGATGCATTTACTTTCTGTTGTCTTAATACTATTTTACTTTCTAGTATTTTTAGTTTTTATCTTAATAGACTTACTTCATATATGTTCTCCCAAGTTCCATTTTGGTAGTTTCTCTTCAAAAGTAGGAACAATATAAATAATAACAAAAACCAGCCTCAGTTTTCTCTGTACAATAATGATAAACCCTTCATTGGTAACCTTAAGATCACAGTATACTTCTGAAGCACTTTTTTAGTCATAGCTAGCCTTTGTAACTTTCCTATATTGATCGTGAATTACCTGTATTTTTCTCCCTCTGCAGGAAAAACTGTATTTTGGCTGATGAGATGGGCCTAGGGAAAACCATTCAGTCCATCACATTCCTTTCAGAAATATTCCTCAGGGGGATTCATGGTCCTTTTCTCATCATTGCACCTCTCTCTACTATCACCAACTGGGAGAGGGAGTTCCGGACATGGACAGAGATGAATGCCATTGTGTACCACGGCAGCCAGATTAGCAGGCAAATGATCCAGCAGTATGAGATGGTGTACAGGGATGCACAGGTAAGCCTCACTCACATCTGTCACAAAGACTCAGAAATTGCCTGAGGTAAGAGTAGCCTTTGTGCCACTTATCTTCAGCAGTTTCAGAGCTCTAGGTTACTATTGACTGACCTTGTGGAATCATGCTTATTGAGGGTGACTTCTTGTTCTCCCTTCTTGGTTTATCTTAATTTATGATAAAGTGCAAGATTTAAAGGAATACTTTTTCATCTTTCTGAGATATACCAGAGATCTTTACTAAGGATGCTAAAAGCTTAACTTATTTGTTAACCTTGTGAAGTTGCTTTTCTATACAAAAGATTTTATATGAATTGTTATTTGATCAGTGAAGGAAATGAGAAGAATTAGTGTACAGTGAGTAGATCCCCCTTCAGAGAGTTTGAAAAGGAAGGAAACAGATTAGAGAGGAAAATAAAGAAAAAGACAGATTTCATATTGTTAAAAGCACAAGAGAACTTTTAAATTTTCAGTATACATCATCACTTAGCTGAATATGATTATGTACTTGTCCTAGACCAATAAAAATTAAATTGTCCCAGTCAGAGGAAAGCTTGTGTGCTATCTCCAGGGGTTTCACAGGTAGCAGGAGAACTTAGAAGGCATCATGTTCTAACATGATATAGCTCCACTCTTAAAAACGTGATGGCAGCACTAAGACTGGTTAGCATCTGCCTTGGATGAATTGGGATCATTACTTTGTATGCTAGAACCTGAGGTATAAGATTAAGTGAAAGTTATTTTTTACAAAAAGATGAAATTAAATTGGAAAACCAGTAGCGAGTTCCTTGGGTATTCAATCCATGGATGATTTAGACCAAGTCCTCATGAGGGATGATATTTGTATCAGCCCCTTCTACTTTCCTTATTATGGCAATTAATAATAAAAGGAGGTCTGAGGATGGGAGGATTAAGATGTGATATGTATATGTACTCATACCTCACAAAGAATATATTCATTATGTATTACAAACATATACTAATGAAAAAGAAATGGAAATAAAAAGTTCCCTGGCTGTAGCTTTGGCATCTGTCCTACGTGTGGGCTGTGTGTGTGTGTGTACCCACATATACAATAGTGGGGTTTGAATATAAAGCTTTCACACTGAGCTGTGTCCCTACCCCATCCCTTTTTTGTTGGTACAGGGCCTTGCTAATTCACTAATTTGCCCCCCTGGGAACAAACATGCATTCTTCCTGCTTTATCTTCTCAAGAGTACTATAGACCTATAATACCAGTCCACTTGCTCTCTCATTTCTGTTTTGTTGATGCTGTTCTGTCTTTTCTAAATACTGTAGCTGATCATTTTTATATTCCTGCTTTCTCAAATTAATAGTCCTACCTTCCATAATCTGGCAAGTAATCTATTAATCATGATATAAATCTGTGCCTTTGATTGTGTCATCCTCAGGGAAATCCCCTTTCAGGAGTCTTCAAGTTCCATGTCGTCATCACAACATTTGAGATGATCCTGGCAGATTGCCCAGAGTTGAAGAAGATTCACTGGAGCTGTGTGATAATTGATGAGGCCCACAGATTGAAGAATAGGAATTGTAAACTTCTAGAAGGGTTAAAGCTTATGGCCCTGGTGAGAGCCAGGTTTTTACATAAATAAATGCAGCTAAGTTTTATTCAGAGAAGTGTTCCTTTGCCATTCTACATGTAACTTACTTGCATTTAGTCCTTTTGGCCTCTTATTCTCAAAAGAAATCAGGGAACTCTCACACATGATGGAATTTGTGACCTGAAAACTTAATGTTTTGGTTTATTTCTGGGTATTGACTTGAAACAGTGTCCAGTATGTGGTCGGTAGCCACACAACAATTTTGAGTGAATGAATGGATGGTAAAATTCTACTAGTATTATAATCAGTGATGCAAAAGTTAATCTGTTTAATGACTATACACATATAAGTATTGGGACTCTGCCTTTTCATTAAAGCAGAATAGAATTGTTCCAAATTGAGCACAGAATGCATGCACTTAGTTTTCCCCACTGAAGTGTAGTTTTGGTGGTTCAAACATTGTTCCTCATTTGCGCTTAATTTATGCAGGAACATAAAGTACTACTCACTGGGACGCCCTTACAAAACTCTGTGGAAGAGCTCTTCAGTTTGCTAAATTTTCTGGAGCCAACACAGTTTCCTTCAGAGACTGCATTCTTGGAGGAGTTTGGAGATCTGAAAACAGAGGAACAGGTAATTAGGAGCATGGAGGATTGAAGAGTATGTGAGGGTCACTTTCATAATCAGGAAAGATCAAGCAATTCATTATTATGGAGACAGGATTTAGCAAGTTCTCACATCTCTGCTAAAATGAGCATTGCCTTCTTCATTTTGTTTATTTGTTTATGTTGCAGAAGGCCACTTGATTGTTAGCAATTAGTCAGCATCCGAAATACCTTTAGTTAGCATATTAAGTTCCCTGCTTCACTGAGCTCCCCTGTGCATTAGTGATTGTGCTTGTTAACTCTAGCCTCAAAAACATGGTGCTTTCTTCTGCTTCCTTCATCCTTCATCCTACATAATCTGCTACATGTTCCCAGGCCCATCTTCTTTATTATAACACAATATATGGGTAGTAAGGAAAACCAGGCAATCAAACAACTAAATTGTTAATTCCATTTTGTCCAGATGAACTGAATTTCCTCAAGTTTTTAAGGTCTAGTTATAAGTCTAATTTGGTGGACTTAAAGCCAATTCAGAGCTACCAGTATTAATAAATATCAACATGCTAAGGGTAGAAATCTTTACTGGGGATTATGGAAAGAAGTCAGAGAAGTTTAAATGCCATATGAGGGACAAATAACAGAGTTGGGGACTTTAAAAGAAGGAGAAGTCACATCTGTTTGAGAATCAGGGAAGACACCAGGGAGAGAATATAATTTACAAATGTATTTCAGCAGGTAAAGAGAGAAGAGGTGGTGATTGTTTTGCATAGGAAAAAAGCCCAGTATGATCTGAGCTATACAATTTAGTGAGGAATCATCTGGTTGAGTTAAAAATAGGGTAGAAGAACAGGGAAGTATGTAAAGCCAGTGGGGTTTATAATTGTATTGTAGAAAGATTTTGAAAGATAGGTTGAGGAATCAATAGGTATTAACAGAGAAATAATGCAAGGCTTTTATTGCTGGATTGATATAATTATTTCTGCTAAATTAATTTAGTAGTAGTGAAGAAATAAGTTGGAATACAGAGAATTTGGGGACTGGAGAGGTTTGGGAATTTTACTAACAAGTATCAAGAATTCTCTGCCATTCCTGTCTGTTTTCTTTCTACTTGTACAAGTCAGACTTCGAGAAGCAGTGAATAATCAAATGTAATTCCCCTCCGCTGCATTTGCAATATCTCTTAACCCTTCAAAAGCCAGTCCCAAACCTCTCTTCATTTTTGGACCATTGGAAATGCATCCTTTTCTCCCATTGCACTTAATTTTTGGTATGCATCTTTTCTTCTTCCTAGACAATGATCTCCTTGAGGACAAGGCCCACATCTTCTCCAAAGTTGTGTTTGTTGTATTGACCAGCACAGTGTCTGGCATATAGTATACTCTAAATGATTCAAGGTATGAACCAAGTGAAGGGCAAAAGTTGAACCCAGCATGTGGCAGATTGACATTTGTCCCCATCTTTAACAATTAGCTAGCTGTGTTTTTGTCCTTGGGCTCTTACATAGTAATTCCTTACCCATTGAGGGATTAAATTCTTAAGTACTCTTGATTGGTAAATCAGGGTCTCATAAAAGTTAGTTAGAAATGGGGATTAGAAGAAAACCATAAAAGTGACATCAATGTCTTGTTTGCTTTTTTTAGTTAAAATATTATATATTTTAACTGACAAAAATTACATATACTTATTGGGTACACTGTGATGTTTCAAAATATGTATACACAGTAGAATGGCTAAATAGAACTAGTTAACATAGCATTACTTTGCCTTCTTACTTTTGTAGTGAGAACACTCAAATTCACTGTCATGTGGTCCTCAGAAACATAATATATGGGGCTGGTGATGTAGTTCACCGGCATAAGTGTCGTCTGCCTGGCAAGTGTGAGGTCGTGAGTTTGATCCCCAGTTTAAAAAAAAAAAAACAGAAAGAAACACAGTACATAACTGTTGTCAACATATTGCACAGTACATCTCTTGAATTTATTCCTTCTATCCAACTGAAATTTTGTATTCTTTGGTAGCTAATCACCATTTTACTCTCTACTTCTATGAAATGTCTGTATTTTAAAACACCGTAAATAAAATTACTAGAAACCATCTGTTTTCAGAGTAAAGCATATTTGTCACTGTCTAAACCCTGCTCCAGTAAGTAACTCTCCTAAATCATTCTCCGTCATGTTACACTGCTTCAGAAAGCACTGTTGCAGTGCATTCTACCTGTCCCTTTCAAATTTTTGGAACAGCCTTTTCTGACTTGAAACTTAGACTTTCATTTTCCCTTTATTTTCACATCAGAGTTAGTCTTAACTAGTTTTAGCCCAGGGTTAACTCAGGTACATTAACTCTGAGTCATTAACTTTACCTTTCGTTGTCTTCCTGTGTGAGGGAACAAGACACCTTTGTGGTGCAGTGAAGTGAGTAGAAGTGTCTGTCCAGGACTGGGTTCACTGGAGAATGAACAGATCATAGTAAGGAAACATTGTCAAGCTTGAAATGCCCCTGTTGTGACAGTTCTCATTATGGCATGCAAGATGTCACTGTACATTTTTTTCTTTACACACTGCCTCTCCCAAGCACATATGCTGCTGCTGTGATTAAGCTCCCTTTTCAGATTGCCTTTACTTCTTCCTCTGTTCTTTCAGGATCTAAGTCTTCCCTTTGTAATGTATCATTGTACCTCCTAACAAGTTCTTCAGTTAATTCTGTGCATGTGTATTTGTTAGAGAAATAATTGAAGAGATTTGTTTTCTACATCCTAGAGAATAATGTCTTTTTTCTTTCTCCTTTTTTGTCTTACAAGATTACCATGTAAGTTCTTGATAATTTGTGAATTCAAGCCAGATCCCTTTTTCCTATCCTGTACTTTTGTAAACTCCATTTTCAGGGATCAATCATGATCTTTCTTTTAATCTACTGTCATCCAAATTAGTAGCTCAAGATATAGTGAAGATTGGCAAATCCCCATAATCATTCAATCAGGATGGAGGCAGGTAAATAGATATGGTTTCCCTGAACAGGTAAAGAAACTACAGTCTATCCTAAAACCAATGATGCTTCGACGCCTGAAAGATGATGTGGAAAAGAACCTTGCTCCCAAACAAGAGACCATCATTGAAGTAGAATTGACCAATATCCAGAAAAAGTACTACCGTGCTATCCTGGAGAAAAATTTTTCCTTTCTGACTAAGGGGGCAAATCAGCACAACATGCCCAATCTCATCAACACCATGATGGAGCTGAGAAAGTGCTGTAACCATCCCTACTTGATCAATGGTGAGTCAAGGTAGTAAGGAATAACTTAGGGCTCTGTCAAAAGCTATGATAATCAAAGACTTCTTATAGTAAGTTTTCATTAAGTGCTAGAATATATATTTTCTCACCTTTTTACATAATAGAAAACTGAGGTTTAGAGAAGTTAATGGATTTGCATATGTAATTTAGCAAATAAATACTGTACACAGAGCCAAGTTTGAAGCTTACTTCAAATCCTCTGCCTCTGTGGTTCATACACTGTCTGGCAAAAGGTGAATAACACTGCATCTTGCCACTCTCACTTCCAGTTTGGCCCACATTTTCCATTTGCAGCCAGAGAAATGTGTTATTTCATTGAATAAATGAAAATGCTGCAGTGAGATTAAACTCTACAGCTAAATTAGCAGTTAAGCATAGTAGAGATGTTAGGAGAACTTCTTTACAATGAAACTTGTGGAGAAATTTTTAAAATAAAATGTGTCTTGGCTTGTTTTATAGCTGGTCTTGTAATAACAGAAAATAGGAAGGTCTTTATTGTCAGCTTACTGAGATTACTTGGATACATCAGTTTAGGATTCATTATTTTAATCCTTAGCAAAGTACCTTCTTTCTCAACAAGGTGAAGTAGAAAATCCTGCCACAGTGAGCTCTCTACCAAGCGGTAGACTAGGAATACACACCCATTATCACTTCCCTGAACTGCAGGTACCAGACCTAAGAATTCATGTTCCCAGGATCTGTAAAACAGAGCTTTTATTCTTGTATTGTGTTAAACCAAGAGTTTTGCTCCATTCCTTTTCAGGGGCAGAGGAAAAAATTCTGGAAGATTTCAGAAAAACTCACAGCCCTGATGCTCCTGACTTTCAGCTGCAGGCCATGATTCAAGCAGCAGGGAAGCTGGTGCTGATTGATAAACTGCTTCCTAAGCTGATTGCAGGTGGCCACAAAGTGCTCATCTTCTCCCAGATGGTGCGCTGCCTTGATATCCTGGAAGATTATCTCATCCAGAGAAGGTGAGTCTTACATCAAATCTTTGCACCCAGCACTGCCAGTTCCTTTTCTTTGTTATCTTTTTCATCCATCCATGCTATGCTTGAACAACAACAAAACATTGAAAAATAGAGAAAAAGAATCTCTTTAATATCAGTAAAAATTTAGAATTGATTTTATGACCAAGTATACTGAAGTTTAACTGTCTAGAGTAAATTTCATAGCCAATAATGTGGAGTCCTTGTTTTGCTTAAATCCCAGCGTTTGTTTATATTCACTTCAGTTGTGAGGAACAAAATCATACTAGCATTAAAAAAAGTTAAGAAAATAATGTAGTTACATTTTTGTTGCTTAATAATAATGGAAGAAACACATTCTGGAAGTCAT
The DNA here is from genome assembly GCA_004027455.1 of Hydrochoerus hydrochaeris. NCBI lineage: Eukaryota > Metazoa > Chordata > Mammalia > Rodentia > Hydrochaeridae > Hydrochoerus > Hydrochoerus hydrochaeris. The sequence goes on from PVLA01002704.1 coordinate 250,988, forward strand.
CACTGATACAAATTTTTGAAAGCACATAAGCAGGTATCTCAGAGAATGTTCTGTCCTTTCTCAGCAAATTCTTAAGGTTTTATGATATACTGCCTGTGACATCCTGGTTTGTTTTCTAGTTTATATAATTCCCTGAACCTTACTTGTGTTACACATGCAGATGAAAAGTGTATGGGTGTTGGTTATTTGGATGCTGAATGGGAATTACATTTGTTAAACATCATACCTTAGATTTTAAGTTACTGCCATAGATCAACAGAAAGAAAAAAGATTTTTCAAGATCATAGAAACTAATACCCTAGGCTTTTTTTGGGTGGGGGGGGGGGTTCTTTTTGAGACAGGGTCTCACTATACAGTTCAGTTTGGCCTTGAACTCACTTTGTAGCCCAGGCTGATCTCAAACTAGCAGCAATCCTCTTGCCTCAGCCTCCTGAGTGCAGGGATTACAGGTGTGCACCACCATGCCTGGTGAAAATCTTTGTTTTCAAATAGTAAAATTACAGTGACTCTCAGGCTTGTTAACAGATATTCGTTAAGATTCTGTTTCCACTTTTAAATTAAATGTACTTTTTCTGTAAAGGAAATGACAAATTTAACTGTGTGTTCCAATACTCAAGTTACATAAATAATTTTAAGTCTGATGAGACTACAGAAGGGTTTTTCAGAGCTGTATGGTAGAGATGTGCATGTAGAGGATGTTTGAGACCTGTGATTTTTTTTTTTTTTTTGAGGAAGCTACTATGAGTAAATCAAAAGTGGCAGAGCTGTTTTATAGCTTATAAATTCACTATAGAGTAGAAGCTGACTGCCAAAGTGCTTTCTTGTTATTAAGATTATAACCTTCAATATCTAAAGAACTAGTAATTTGCAGAAAATTTTTAAAAATAAGCTCTTCAAATTGACTAACTCCCCAAAATAAATAACAGACTTTTGGTAAGTGTGGTGATCTTTCTTAGGTTCCTTTTTTGCTATCTTACCCTGTGTTGTTTATTGCAATTTTGTGTTCAAATTATTACAGTAACTCTTGAAAATAGAAACATTTACCACCACCTGTAGAAGTTTCTATTCATATTTGGGTGCTTATTCTTTTAATCTGTTTTATTCATACATATGTATGCTTAGTTGATTGTTAGTTTGAATTGCTATAGTCTACAGTCTACTGTATAACTCACATTTTTTATTTAATATGTCATGGATTTTTGTTCTTTTTCTATGGCACAATCTTGGTGTGGTCTACATATTCCTACAGGTCATTTTCAATTTTTCAGCATTTTAAGGGAGTTTAAATGAATATCCCTTCATGGCCATTGTGCATGTTCCCAGTTATTCCTTTTGATGTACGTTTTTAAATAAATTTGATGCACATTTCCAAAATGTCCTCTACTAAGAGTTTTACTTATATGCTTTCAACTCTATATGAGAATGCTTTTTTTCCATACGCTGATCAATATTCTTTCTGTCCCTTAATCTTTGCTAATTCAGTAAGCCAAAGTTACCATCTCTTGTTTTAATTTGTATTTTTGATTACTAAAGAGGATGGATTTTTTCATATTTATTGGCTGTTTATTTATTTTTGCATAGATTGTTTATTCGTGTTCTTCGTCCATTTCCTGTTCTTTGTCTTGTTTATTAATTTATGAGAATTTTTAGTTAAGAATATAGCAATGCATGGCTATAATCACATGCATTTTTTCTCAGTTGTTTTTGCCTTTTAATTTTGTTTATGTGTATGGGTTTTTGTTTTATTTTTAGAAATTCTAAATTTCATAATAGTCAAATGTTGGCCCTAAAATCTTTGAATTATTTCTGCTTGATCCTAAACCTAAGTACTTAATATGCCTTAAAAGTTTCCTTCCCCTCTCACCATGAAATCATATATGTG